>JADLZK010008207.1:0-69470 GCA_015847255.1 Hyparrhenia diplandra | reverse complement strand
CAGTGGCAGAGCCGACGAGGAAATATAAGGGGGCCAAACAATTTTTTATTGACCGTATACTCTATCTATAGCTAGCCATGATTAGCTGCTATTCTGAAAGGCAGACATATGAATAAAACTTGTGTGAGATCAGTACATCGATCAACTTGCGGCAAACAATTCGAGAAAAAGATTGCGTGAGAGATCGTAGATGTAGATCGATGATGATGACTGTTGGCATTTCTTAACGCCGTTACTAAAAATAGATATAAAATCTATTCCCTGCAAGAACGGCGTCGAATGCTTGTTGACATTTCTTAGCGCAATCACTAGAAACAGGTTTAGAACCCATCTCTAATGGCGACGCTAGGAAATGTGCCGCCGATATCATTAAGTGGAACCACCGTGTCGGTGATTACACACTTTCAATCAACGGTGATAGATCTTGCCATAGTTGATATTTTTATCCGGGCAGTTTAAAGCGCCTATGATCTATCATTGTAGCATTTCACCCTAAGTATTCGCTGGTATCGTTATTTATATTTTCCCAAAGGAAGGCTTGTTGTATAAGAAGCTAGCATGGCATCCGGGCGATGAAATGTGTGCACGCTAAGACCAACTTGATCATAACGAGGGTAAGCAATACGGTTTATAGATAGTGTGACACACACATTGGAATCCACCAGGAAGGATAAAGAAAATAGATAAAGAATAAATGAATGCCCTATGGAGTAATCTAATGTATTCTAGTCATGGTCTTACAATGAATAGTTAGGATCATATGCTAACACGATCTAAGCATGGTTATTGTTGGTATTTGTTAACCTACAGGAATATTATGATGGATAATCCGCAAGCGAACGGATACCGGTGAGCACTTCACCCGGGAATAGGGCTTTAAATATCGAATCCACAGGGAGAAGGTGAGAGAGCATGTCAAGTGTATAGCTAAATCCAGAGTGGCTAAAACTAGATTAAAAGAGAGGTAAGGAGTTCCATTAGGAAGGTCTTGTTCTCACTTCAAGTAAATCATTTGCAACATTATTCTCAAGAGGGATTGTCATGAAGAAACTCTTAATAAAGGGGTTCTACGCTAACAATGCAGGGTCTCCTACGATTTCTATAAACGGGGGCAGGCGTAACAAAGGACTCAATAGTGTCACACCACTACGATCACCTCTTAACAAGTGTCTTCACCCCGGCCTATAGAAGGTATTCGTGAATGAGCTAGTCAATCTAAGCACCACGCTTTACATTAATCTAACAACTTTAACTCAAGAGCAACCAAGAATCAAAGTAATCTTATCAAAGAAATACGAACCTTAAGAATAATAGAAACAATATCACTTACTCGAATGGAAGTCTAACAATCCACAAGATCTCGAGTTGTGCTCCAATGGCACTAACTCGGAGGAAGAAGAAGATGGAGGCGCCTACGGCTCCGGCCTTCCTTCAACTCCGCCTCAACCGCGCTCTAATTCTCTCAACTTGAAGCTCTACTCTCAACTCTAATCTAAGGCTTCTAGTTCTACATCTTGTCTAATCTTCTATTTGTAGTTCTTGAACTAGAGCTAAGGCCGTCGACCAGAGCCGGATCGATCCGATATTATGATGAGTTGATCTGAGATAATCACTTGATCTACTTCTTAATGAACGTGAAGCTTTAGATCAAACTTGATTGATTGAGCCAGGGGGGTCTTGGGGTCTTTATATATCGGTCTTCCTCTGTCTCTTCAACTTCAACAGGCGATGTGGTATTAATCCTTGAATCATCCCGCGCACTTCTACCGCCGCCTCGGATCAAACCGACTTGAATCAACCGGTTTAGATCGAGTCTTAGAGGCGGTGGAGGAAGCTTCCGAAGCGGGGCGACTTGGCGGCCATGCCAGGCCGATCGGCCCAAATAATAGCGAACCCGTCGGCCCGGGTGGGGTCCATCCCGGGTCCCGCCGCGCGTCGTGTCTTCCGGAGTCTTCTAGATGATGTATTTTCGGGTTTTGGGACTCTTTGACGTCGGGTGTATTCCGGAGCCTTTCGGACTTGTTTCGGAGTTGGATTGCGTTGCGTTACGTCGGTCGTGTGACACGTCATTTCTGCTGTTTTTCTGTTAAGTCCCTGCGAATCACAACTTTACCAAAACTCATGGAAATCATTAGTAGAAACCCCTAATAAGGTTATCTAAATATATTTTAATTCTTTTCCATGTTTAGTTGACAATTAAAATATACGTTAACAAGTGTCAACAAACTCCCCACACTTAGGCTTTTACTGGTCTCGATAAAAGGATGGTCTAACTTTAATGTAACCGTAGACAAAGAATGGATCATAATTATACTCCATGGTCATACCTGCACTTTGGGATATCTGAGCATGAAATGGTTAGAAACAGATCACCTTAAATTCTTAAACCAAGTCACTTGGAGAGATTTTGCATAAGTTTTGAAAAGAAAACATAGTTCTACTTACTCCTTTGTGATACTCTCAAGTCTCTCAAAATATATTATATCCTCGCAGTTCATTTATTATATCATATGTGGAGCTCAAGAACATGTAGCACACTTACCTTGTATTTATTGTCGAAGTCAAATGTAGATCCATGGAGAAAGATGTCATAAGTCATAGATCAAGATGTGTATGTGAATCAAGATTATTATTACCACTTGCTCTCTCTAGTTGAAAATCGTCATCTCCCCTTTTTTTTTTTTTTTTGGAATATTTTTATTTTTCAAGCGAGGTAACCAGCTATTTAGTGGAGAGGTGGGTTCTACTCACCCCTCGGACACTTGTCCATTTTTACTCTCTTATTTAATAGAGAAGTGGGCCCTACTCGCCCTCGGACACTTGTCCATTATTCTTCTCTTCAATTTTGCCTTTTTCTCTTTTCTTTTTTTTTAGAGAGGGGGGTTCTTCTGACCAGTAGAACACTTGCTCATTTTCTCCTCTCTCTCTCACTTTTTCTCTCCACTCTTAGAATTTTTTCAACATTTGGCTTTTTCATAGCTGTACCTTTTTCAACAATTAAAATTATGGGAGATAGAGATTAAAACTTTTTAGAGCATGAATACTTTAGTGAAAGCGTTAATAATGTGATCTTGATCTTAGACTTTAGATAAATTTCAACATGGGTCGTGGTTTTGACAAAGCTCAACACAAGAAAGCAACAATTAATTAGATATATCTTTTAATGATTGCTACGGCTCTATTAGGATGTATCATTGATCACAAAGGAGAAGCAAAACTAATGGTTTTAATATTTTGAAATAAATTACTCTCCAAGGACAAGATACAAGAAAGAGGATCTCATTATTCTAACTTTATTATTTCTCATGTTTTAAGCAATTAAAGCATCCCAACAAGTGATGTATATGTAGTAATTTTAATCATGCAAAACTTTATTCATGGGTTAACAAGACATCTTTTTTCATATAGGAAAAACATACCATAACAGAAAAGACTTATTTTAATTCGAACGAAAAAGTGATTTGCGAAAAATTGAAAAGTTTTAGGAAGCAAACCGACGGTGGATCTAAGCCGAACCGAGTGGGGGCGAGCAGGGCCGGTCGGCCGTATATGGGCCGGTCGGCCTCCCCACTGGACCGTGTCGGGCGCGGTTCGTCGTGCGAGTCGATGGTTCCGTCTTGGTTCCGAATTTCTTGATTTTGGTCGCGAAGAATTCTTTTTGTCGCCGAGGATCTCCCCACACTTATTTTCTATTATCTTGCATACAAAGCATGGTGGAGACAAAACATATCCAGAAATATATGGAGAATAATTGACTCAACTTGTGGATGACTTCCATAAGAGCACTTTATTATATAATTTTGAACCCTAATATTTAAAGTAAACTAATTTTAACTAAATCGAACTATCCGAATTAATCGAACTAACTTTACGACTTAAACGCTAAGACTTATTAACTCTAATCAAAGCAAACATATATAATAACTAGCTAATAATTTAAAAGATAGTGATACCTATCGTGATAACTGGGGGTGCTCTCCCCAAAAGCCGGATATTGCAAGTAGTCCTTTGATTTGTCCTTGAACTTGTTCGCCGGGTTCTCCTTACATGTTCTCCCTGCAAATATTAATTCCGCACATACCCGAAGGAACAAATTCTAGGAACATATTGTGAGCCTTCATGTGCTCACGTATTTTTGGATTTTTCTGTAAAAGCGTGGACCTTCATGTGCCCACATATTTTTGATAATTTTTCTATGCAAAATGGATGATGATGCAAAAACATATGAATGCAATATTTTTGATTTTTTTTTTATGCCACCACAGTAAGGAGTACTTGCATGGGGCTTAAAGAAACTGATGCAAAAAGCAAAGAATCATATTTTTATGATTTTTATGCAGGTATAGGAAAGTAAATATGCTAAAGGAAATATGCTAATTTAAATATGCCATGTAGAAAATAAATATGTAGATAAATACCGAGTTACCTCTCGGCGAGAGTTTTGAGTACTTACTCCCATGGCGTGCGTCATCGATGGCACCTCGTCGGAATGTCATGTTTGAAATGGTGCCTTCAATGATCTCGACGAGTGGCGTAGATGAGGTGGCCGATGGAGATGGTGTTTGTTCAGTTGATGACGCGGGTAGTGGTAGGTCTTCCGAAGGTGTACTCTTGACGTCCTCTTCAGTAGGTGATGCTTCTTTCTTTTTCCATGTCGCTTCTTCGGAGGAGACCTTTCTTGGAGTGGCAGGTGCTGAGTGTTCAGTTGGTCGGGGCCGAGCGAACTTCTTTAATCTTTCTTAATGTCTTCCTTGTTCGTCAACTCCGTTTCAGCATCTCTGCGTCTTGTGATTTTTAGCAGCGTCTCCGCGTCTTGTTCTTCTTGGGTCTTGTGGTGAGGTAGGCAATAGTGGTGGTGTAAGGCCCTCTTGATGGAGTATGGGGATGAATGTTGTCCCATTACTCTTGTCAAGTGGTCTACACCTCCGCCGTCGTGCTCACTTTGATCTTCCTTGGTCACTCCTCAAGTGCATCATCTGATCTTAATAGCCACTTGGTGATGGCGTTGCCCATGTTCTCCGCTGATTCAGCTGCTTGAAGGAAGATTGGATGGTGGCAGCTGGCAGCGTCTTGTTTAGTATGCATGTTTGCAGGTCGGGGACTTCCACTTGTAGGAATTGGTGAAGTAAGACTTCTCCTCTTATTGTGCAAAGTGAGTCCTGCTTGCAAAGACAAGGTAGAGATCAAGTGCATGGGCTCTGTTGGTGGGAAAAACACCATCAGAACCAAAAATTTCATTTACTTCTACTCTAACCTTGTGGGCACATTGAACAAGATAAAGATAATGTATAAGTTCATTTATGACAAGGGTGGTAAGATCAAAAATAAATCTAGCATGTAAATCTTTTTAGCAAAACAATGAGCGAACAAGAAAGTGATGCTAGAAATTAAAAAGCTAACATGTCGAGTTAACAAGATTGAATCATGTGAAATTATAACTCTAGCATGTTTTGACTTTTCATTTATGAGAATGCCATAGTAAAGAGGAATTAATGACAACTTACCTCAAGGTGTTACCTTTATTATTGGAATATGATGGCGCTATTACACCTTGTGGTGGTCCTTCTCTTCTTCTTGAGTGGCTTGTGGAGTGACAGGTGCATGCCGGAGGAAGAGGATGGCTTGATCATCTTTCATTGGAATTGGCCTCTCTCCTTGATGCTTCTATCACCCATGAATTCCCCTTTAGTGAGTGCTTATGATTGTGGATCTTGTCTTGTGTCACTCTTCTTCTTCTTGGCTCATCGGGAATTCTTTTATCCATAAGTCATGTCTCACATGTCTTGCTCCATCTCTAGTGAGTTCATCTCGATCTCCCCCAAACTTGTTTCAGTTTTATTATTTTCTGCAGGGGGTTAGTCCAACAAAATATATACCATTGTCTACATAAGCAATTTCTAGTTCAATAACCAAACCAGACTCCATGTCTAATTAGATTAAGGAAGGCTAATTAACCTAAGCACCACGCTTAATTTAAAAGCCAATGAAAGCATGCAATTAACATACTCTCAAACCAAAGCATACTAAGGTAGACAAAGGTGACATGATAGCATTATAGAGATTTACTCAAACGAGAGATGATAGAGCATGATGAGTGTTTTAACAGATCGAGCATGTATAAAGGTAAAGATAACCAAGCTAGTGTAGCAACACGACAATAAATGTTTCTATGTATGTAATTTAATGTTGCATAATGACCGGTTGGACATACCTTGTATTGTCATCCTTCGTTTTCTTTGCTCCAAACCTGGAATGGTTAGTGACAAGAATATCCGAAGGAGTATTTTTATAATCATATGCTCATAGGGGTATATATAGTAATATCTAAGTCTTATAGTATTTCCCCCTAAAGCTTGTTTTAGGACAGAAAGCTCGTCCTTGGGAAACTTTTCAAGTTATAGATCAAGATAAAGTGGTTTCCCTTATATTGCCAATCTCAAAATTTCAAGCCATTAGAAAATTCATCGACAACCACCCTTTCTAAATTTTTAAGAAAGAGAGTATGAGGGGGGATGGAGATCTCATGTACGGGCAAGAATTGAGATGGCAATCAATTTAGGAGTTTTCAAATGAGCATGGACTAGGTGGAAAAGTTCCATTTAAGAAGTAGTCTTTATGCTCATTGATGTTCTCCGGAAAATGTGCTCCTTTTGGTCTTCCTTAGATCGTTCATAATTTTAGGAGCGTGAGACGCAAGAAAAGGGCACAAGAGGATTCATTGGGCTCAAGGATGTGGTTAAAGATGGGTTCGAAAAGAATTATCTAATTTGAGCATAGAAAGAGAGAGACAGGAGTGGCTTTTTGATGGCTTTGCTCTCTTCTTATGGCATGATTAGATATGCCATCCTTGAGATTCCCCCAATGTCCTTGCGTAGCAATAAAGGTGCTTTCTAAGAGATTATCTTAAAAGAGATTTGGATTATATATGGTCTCTTATGAAGCCGGGAAGTTCATGAAACTCATCATCTAAAGAGATATCCAAGGATTGAATTTCTTCTCCCCTTAAAGGTTTTTAGCGCATTGATGGTTTGGGGTCGATAGCTAAGTCTTGGGATTGGCGTGATAGTGATATAGCTATCAGAACTTCTATTTTTATTTATATTTTTTTTTTCGGCTGGAGGATGATTCTTCTTCCTTTGGGTGGTCATAAAGAATGCTAGTATATGGGTTTCACCCGCTGAGTTCGTCAAAGCAAACCTTGCTTAAAAAGGGAAAGAAAAGGTTCCTCCAAAAACTGCATGATGATCATGCGCACAACACTTTCATGATGTCGGCAAAGACTCCTACCATAGAAGATATGATCCTGCTTCTCACTCGTGAGAAGTATTGCTTCATGATCATTTTGATCAACCGTAGGCGTAGCTAATGGCCAGATGTAAGGATGAGATAATCTAAGGATTCTAGTGGCTAGAGCTTCCGCCTAAGGGTGCAGTATAAGATAGATAAATATGGAATCAATTGATCCCACGAAGATAGAAAAAGATGAGAAGATAGAATAAAAGAAAAAGATAAAAGTATGGTACAAGATTTAGCTATAGTTTTTCAACGTGGTCTCAAACCGTTCTCCCGCAACGAACGCCGCCGAGAAATGCTTGTTGGTATTTGTTAACCTACAGGAATATTATGATGGATAATCCATAGCGAAACGGATACGGTGAGCACTTCACCCGAATAGGGCTTTAAATATCGAATCCACGGGGGAGAAGGTGAGAGAGCATGTCAAGTGTATAGCTAAATCCAGAGTGGCTAAAACTAGATTAAAAGAGAGGTAAGGAGTTCCATTAGGAAGGTCTTGTTCTCACTTCAAGTAAATCATTTGCAACATTATTCTCAAGAGGGATTGTCATGAAGAAACTCTTAATAAAGGGGTTCTACGCTAACAATGCAGGGTCTCCTACGATTTCTATAAACGGGGGCAGGCGTAACAAAGGACTCAATAGTGCTGTCACCACTACGATCAGCCTTAACAAGTGTCTTCACCCCGGCCTATAGAAGGTATTCGTAATGAGCTAGTCAATCTAAGCACCACGCTTACATTAATCTAACAACTTTAACTCAAGAGCAACCAAGAATCAAAGTAATCTTATCAAAGAAATACGAACCTTAAGAATAATAGAAACAATATCACTTACTCGAATGGAAGTCGAACAATCCACAAGATCTCAGAGTTGTGCTCCAATGGCACTAACTCCAGAGGAAGAAGAAGATGGAGGCGCCGACAGCTCCGGGCCTTCCTTCAACTCCGCCTCAACCGCGCTCTAATTCTCTCAACTTGAAGCTCTACTCTCAACTCTAATCTAAGGCTTCTAGTTCTACATCTTGTCTAATCTTCTATTTGTAGTTCTTGAACTAGAGCTAAGGCCGTCGACTAGAGCTGGATCTGATCTGATATTATGATGAGTTGATCTGAGATAATCACTTGATCTACTTCTTAATGAACGTGAAGCTTTAGATCAAACTTGATTGATTGAGCCAGGGGGGTCTTGGGGTCTTTATATATCGGTCTTCCTCTGTCTCTTCAACTTCAACAGGCGATGTGGTATTAATCCTTGAATCATCCCGCACTTCTACCGTCGCCCTCGGATCAAACCGACTTGAATCAACCGGTTTAGATCGAGTCTTAGAGGCGGTGGAGGAAGCTTCCGGAAGCGGGGGCGACTTGGCGGCCACGCCAGGCCGATCGGCCCAAATAACAGGCCGATCGGCCCAGGGTGGGGTCCATCCTGGGTCCCGTCGCGCGTCGTGTCTTCTGGAGTCTTCTAGATGATGTATTTTCGGGTTTTGGGACTCTTTGACGTCGGGTGTATTCCGGAGCCTTTCGGACTTGTTTCGAGTTGGATTGCGTTGCGTTACGTCGGTCGTGTGACACGTCATTTCTTTGTTTTTTTCGTTAAGTCCCCCTCGCAAATCACAACTTTACCAAAACTCATGGAAATCATTAGTAGAAACCCCTAATAAGGTTATCTAAATATATTTTAATTCTTTTCCATGTTTAGTTGACAATTAAAAATATACGTTAACAAGTGTCAACAGTTATGTCTAGGATAACAGGGAGACTCCCCGGTACCATCCGGCCCAATGGGAAGCATTTACGAACTCCTACATCACATGTGAACGTGGAGGGATTACAAGGGACGGACAGGGCTGTCACAACCCTGCCGCCTACCCTCACGACCGTGGCATGCTCTCATATTCGAAGGTGTCGTAATACCCGGGCACCATGCCCGCGTACCAGAGCACTACTCTTGTCCCCCCAGGATCCCCACCCTACGGATGGACGGACTAAGACAAGAGCAAACCCGAAAGAACGACGAACCATTATCCCATCTATAATCATGTTATGCATACGATGATCGATGAAGAACAAATATGAACATGTCAAGATTATGATATGTAAACTATATGCTAGTTCATATACCAACACTATAACATGAACAAGACTATACTCTAATTCATAAGTTAGACCATGATCATAGAAATAGAACTTGTAAATAGGAGAAAGATCCATGGAGGATTTATATTACCAAAGCTCACTTTTCTCCAAGATTACAAGCTCTCCTCTTGTAGCTCTTCTACTCCAATGCTAACCAAGTAAGAAGAAGAAGAAGAAATGGAGGTGGAGAGTGAGGTAGAGAGTGTGGTGGTGCTGGTGTGTTGACTCCAAGTGTGGTGTGTGGAATGAGGGAGAGAGAGGGGGTACTTATACACAAGAGAGAGGTGGCCAAATGACCCTAATGCCCCTAAACCGACCTATTGTGCACGTCTAGGTACGGTGAACCGGCCATCAACCACCGAACCGCTTGATTCTGCATTAATTGAACCGCCACGCGAAGGCTGGGCCTGAACCGCCCCCACCAGGGTGCGGGCGCACCCCCCTGTGCGCGGGCCGGCCCAGGCTTTGGCAGACCGGCGTTGTTCATCCTGAAAAGTCGTGTCATGGGCTTGGCTCGGTCCGTTTTGTCGGTTTTTTATCCATTTCCACCCCGGGCTTGTAATCTTTAGGAATATGCTTTCCAGGATGGCGTACTTTGGACGTATTTCCACCTGTATTTATTATAAATACTACAAAATATATTTGGGACACTACAAGTGGAAATATGTTAGTAATAAATGTATATGAGTATAAAAAGGTATAGTTTTACTCCCTTTATGGTAGTAAGTTGACAGGAAAAATATGTCGTTAGTGACCGTCAACAATGACCGCTTGCCTTGTGTGTGTTAGGACACAGAACGACTGCTTGCCTTGCGTGCACGGCGGCGGCTAGCCGGCATCCGCAAAATCTAGTCTCCTCGTCGTCCTCGATGGCGGAGTCATGGTGGAGTCGCCGTCATCCTCTCCGCGTCGACCGCGAGATCAGTTCGAGTCTTCGAGATAGATACGATCGGTAGACTAGACTAGGAAATAGAAATATGTTTTTTTTAGGCAAGGGAAATAGGAATACATGAGCCTAGTAGTCGCTGTGAGCCAAGGCAACGGAAATAGGAATACGTGAGACTAGGAAATATTGTTGGGGGGGGCATGGCCCCGCCTGCCCTCCCTCAGCTCCGCCACTGACACTAGTACCCGTGGCTTAGTACTAGTGCTCCCTAAACTTTGCTTCCATGACTAAATTTTTTGGAGCCCCCACAACTCCACTGCTAGATCTACCGCTGATTGGAGTGGATTTGAGGACCATATTGAGGGTTCCTACTAGAGCAAAAACTAGGAAATTAAAAATAGAAAACCGGTCTAAGATAGAGGTTTACCCAAATTCATACATCACGAATACCGGTCTTAGAAGGGTTACAACATAGAGGTTTACCCACTATTACGTCGCCATACTAGCAGAATCACACACATAATAAGAACAATATCAGCGTGGAATGAAGCGCCAAAGGGGGGTGGAGACTCTAACTCCACGAGCAACTTAAGCGTAAGACGAGACCATCTAATCCTCTTAGCCATTGTCATGGTTCGGTTATGTTTGATCTGAAAACAAGAGGTGCTGTCAGATATATGTCTAGCTCAATTCGGAAACAAATGCTAGGTTTAGGACATCATGGGAGTAATGATTCTAAATCGCTAATCATGGAGCATATGGTGTTGATGGATCGACTAATAAGTGCAATATTGATGAATTGATCCCAACTGGAGTCAATGACTTCAACAGGGAGAATGTTAAATATGCCCTTAAGGGCATATATTCTCATCCTAATGTATTCAATGGCATTGGGGATGGGAGCACATGTCTGAGGAGAAGAAAAAAACTTCTTCTATGCAAGCCCGGAGGTCACACTAAGGATCCAAATTCATGTTATATGTGTATAGTTAGTTAACCTGTGACATGTTCAGGTGGGCTAATTCACAAAGAAAAAAAAAGTTTAGGTGGGCCAAGGGTTGCTCATGGTCTAAAAATTAGCAAGAATTTAGTTGTAGAGTTGTTCACGATTCAGAGACAAGTCATTTTACCATATTAGGATTAAGTAGACAAATTCCTAGTGCAGAGAAGTGTAGGCGTGTAGCGTTGATCAACAGCACGTCAACATGAAGGTTTTATAGCAAGAAGAACTAGAGTTTACATGTACATGGTAGTCAGAGCTTAATCGATTCTACAAACACATTCACAGAAGGCACCTGCTGTGTCTTAATTTGAAAATTGGTCAAAAGTTGGGATTAGCTCGTTTACTAATTTAGACGAGAAGAGCAGCATCACTAGAATCTTGAAGGATCGTACTTCTGTACAGATCAGGAATTTTTGGATGAAAGAGTCACGTCAGTTGTGCGGCCAGGAACCAAACCCAAACCTCAATTGTGTCCAAAGGATCTCACGCATACACAAAAAGCTATGGGTTTTTTATATAAAAATTGGAGGGCCCTATAGGAGATTTATTAAAAGATAGAAGTACAAGAGTTACAAAAATTACAAAGATCAGGCCAACTATACAAGCAATATTTCCAATGTTTTGACTTCTCCATATTTTGATTGCCTCAGCCGTATAATGTATTTTGACGTGTATGCATAGAATTGCATCTTAAGTGTTACTCCTAACATCCACAAATCCACAAATGAATGTAGTTCTCGTCGCGCCTGCATAAAATGGGACCTAGGCAAGATCCTGAAGCCACCGAGCATCAGCGGATCAGCTTGTTTGTAGTAGTGTGCCTTGCTATTGCATCTCAAGCAAGAATTTTAAGAGCTCGACTTTTCCAACGGACGGATGGAGCCTCCCGACCCGTCCCCTTCCCTGGGCGACGGCGACGGCGACGGGGCGCCCCAGCTGCCCTTCCATCGATCTCCCTCCCACCACGCCCCCCTCCAATCCAACCCCATATTCGGGTTCCCCAGCTCGGATCTACCGGTCCATGAGTGCTCCACCCCGCCGGACGCTGCTCCAGCCCGTCGCCCACCTCCGTCGCCCCAAGCATCCATGGCAGCCACGACGGTGCTGCCCGCCCCGGTCGCCGCCTCAGCCGCCGGCGACCATCCCGGAGTCGGCAACCACCTCTGTCGGCGGCCGGGCGAGGCCGCGGTGGGAGCCGGTCCTTCCATGCTCGACGCTAGTGGCGACGACGACGGTGGAAGCGGGCGCGGGTGTCACCGCGGGTTCCGGGCCGCGCGCGCGCCGCCGCTGCCGCCGCCGGGCCGACGCTCGCCGCCGCGGCTCCCGGCCAGAGCAGCCCGGGCGCCGCCGAGCTGGTGGCTCCCACCGGCGCCGCATCCGCCTCGCCGCCGAGCCCGACGGGGGCGGAAGTCAACGTTGGCTTCAACGAGCTTGACGAGGGTGAAGTCGCGTGGGCGGCGCTGACCCAGCTGCCGCCCCACCGCCGCCGCCGTCGCCTCCCTCCCAGCGTCCGCTCCCACTACCGCGCCACCGCCACCGGACCCCGACCGCATCGCTGCCCAACGCCGCCGACCGTCTCGACGCCGGGGGCGAGGAGGACGCCGACGATGAAGAGAACGCGGTGCTTGGGCACGCGCTGCCATCCTCCCTCTCCCCGCATGCTCCCCTTCTTCCCCCCACCATCGGTCGCCGGGTAGGGGGCAAGTTTCAGCCACGGAAGACGATCCTCACGCCTAGCGATGACGAGCCCGCCCCGCTGCCACCACCCCGTCGCATCTGGATGTCGCCCGCAAAGCTATCCGCACCACCTCTCCTTCGACGGTACATCGGTGCTGCAGAGGGGCAGGGCACACGCCTTGCTCCTCGCCGGAAGAGGCGGCGTCATCGCCGGAGGCTTAGCCGCGCCCGCTAGAGCGCGCAAGCGGGTGCTGTCGGCTGGCTTCGCCCCGGTCCCGCAGCCGACGCCCGGGCCCGCAGTAACCCCACCGCCCGATGTCGACGCCGATGGCTTCCGAACCGCCGTTCGTCGCCGGCAACGACTCAGCCCGCAAGTGCTTCACCAAGACGCCGCCGCCCTTCCCACCGGAGTTGGTGGGCCTTTGTTTCAACCGCCCGGCGTGTGACCACATTGCCGCCGCTGCCACTCCCGCCGCGTTGTCTTCGCGTCGGGGCCCGCCATCGGGCCGGGAGGTGCAGCGTGATCGCGCGCTAGAGAGCAAGCATGACCCCCTCCGCATCGCCGGCCTCAACGGGCCCAAGAACAAGGAAGTTACGGCCCTTCCCGTGCCGCCGCCCCGGGCGTCGGTGCGCCCACAGCGCCGCCGCCGGGCGTCGGCGCCGGGCGTGCAAGATACAAGTTGGCAAACTTTGATGCTTACAAAGGCTTCCGGGACCCACTAGCGCTTCGCCGGGTGAGGGTGCGGACCCCGGATATGGGTTGACCCGATGCTCGATGAGCTTGTGGCCTCCTTCGCCGCACGCCCTTGTGCCCGAGGACCGGTCGGAGCCGGTCGATCCCCCCTCCCCGCCGCGTGTGGTGCACCTCACCTTCACGGATCTTTGAGGTCGCCACGACGGGAACCGACACCCCACCGCTACCACCTCGACCGCAGCCAACACGGACGACGCCGCACCGACGACGCAGTGCTCGGGTTGTCGCCTCCGCCACTATTGCGCTTCTCCGCGCCGCAGTCCGAGGACGCCGCTCGTGCGGGATGCGCCGTGGGCGGATGTCTGCTCGCCAATTGCAACCCCCTTGTTAAGCGACCAAAGGTAAGGCGTGCCAAAACTCCGTTTCACTACGGCGCAGCCGCCGTCTTGCGGCCAAGCCCCGGGAGCCCAACGCGACGCTGCAGGCGCAAAAAGGTTTTGCTGCGTAAGCTCGGAGTTCGGTGGATGAAAACGCCGTGTCGGGCCGACATTGTGGCCCAATTCAATGCGGCATTCAAGGGGGACATGACGGTGCGCAAGCAGGAGCGCTTGAATAAGCCGGCCGGGCGGGAGGTTTTGATGTGACCGTGTTGGACCTCAACCTTAGTGGTTTGGAGGAGGAGCTAAGCGCCGAAGTGCTTCGCTTTGTCCACTAGCAACCGGTCGCACATTTGTTAAAATGTAATCCCAAGTACTTTAGATCCAAAGTAGTTGGTAGGTTCTCGGGTGGTAACCTTGGTTACCATGTAAGACTATTGTCACTTTGTTTTGTTTCCTCTCGCTTAATGAAAACGCGCTGAAGGGCGTGATCTTGAAAAAAAAATGTAGTTCTCGTTTTTTCGAGAAGTCAAATAATTTATATTTAACTAAAATTATATAAAAATTACTAACAATTATGGTACACAATATGTATCACTAAATTGATTATGAAGTGTATTTTCATTGTAAGTCTCGCTAGTTGGTTATATAAATATTAATATTATTCACTGTAAACTCAGTTAAAATCAAACTAGTTTGACATACGCAATTCATAGTACATTCTTTTGTGGACGGAGAGAGAGTAACTGGCTAGCCATGTATCTTGTACATTATCCATGAAGAAAGATAGGGCGGTCCAGAAGTCTTCAAAACAAAAATGGTGATAGAAATCATGCATATTCAGTGTTCCCTAGCTTAGGGGTGTTCTCAGAGCCTAGAGATGCAAGCTCGTAAGTCATTGTTGGGGAAAAGCTTGTGCCACTCTGACTGTAGTGAACACCGGTTGGTACATCTACTCCTGCAAACACACAAAGAACACCAGCGCATACAGTTAGCGGCAAAGAAGCGAAGAATGGTCGCTCGACTAAAACATCGACCAACCCGGCCAGGCCTGACTCCTACTTAGCTCCACCAGGCGGCAGAGCACTAAACACACTGAAAGCATGTGAAAGCAAAAACAACGAACTGTATGGAATTAGCAACAGAATAATCATGCACCGGAAGTGTTTTCTGCCAAGTGCCAACGATCAGAATGGCCGTTTTTAAATGTTTTGTACGTGGCATTTGGGCTTGGGCTGCCAGTTGGACCGGTGGCATCTTCCAATAAGATGCTGCATATATCTTGGGGAAACAGCCACGGCCAGTGAAGCAAATCAGTTTTCTGCAGTCTAAACTCTCATTATGCCGCATTCTTTTAAATCCAAATGGAAAGGTCTTGAAATACTTGATTGACATGCATGCGAAAAAACGACAGTCTGGCGGAGAGAAAGGGAAGGGATCGATGAGCTAGCCAGGTTCATTTTTGTTGCAATGCATGGAACCGCGTGAGAAAATCAAAAATGAGTTGGCTTGATTTTCGTTGGAACGGAACCGCGTGAGAAAACCAGAAAAACAAAAATCGAGCTTGTGATATCTTAGTTGGGTAGGTACGCGGGCCGTGCGTATCTTCTATCTTGCTTGCACTGGCTCGCGGTCCAGCCTCGGCAAGCCAGTCATTGCAGGCTTCTGTTGGCGTCGCTGCATACCTTGGTGCTGTGCAAGTGAAGAATGTGAACGGTGAAGCCAGCCCAGCCCAGATCCCAGAAACCGGCACAGGCACGGCCATGCATCCTCCGTGACGACGACCGTCCTCCCAAAGTCCCACGTCTCGTCAGCTGCGAGCACACGAGTTGCGCGCGCGCGCGCCTTCCCGCCCGACTGCCCGAGCTCACCGTTTGGCTTGGCCGGCGCTCACACCAACGGCGCACGTACTTCTTCGTCTCATCAGAAATCGGAATGAATGCGTGTAACCGAACGGCATCGCTCGCGTCGTAGCCTATGTGCGCTTTATCCTTTTCTGTGGCTAATTAATTAGCCAGAGGCAGTCATGGATCAACACAGCACGTACAGTCGCTGATGATATGCTTGCCCAGACGCCACTACATCCAATACAGATCGACGTTGAAATCATTGAAATCATATGGCACTTGGTGCGTACGCTAGAGCCAAGATCAGATGCGGTTGAGATGCGTCACGAGTGCCCAGTTCACGTGAAGCTCAGCTTTACAGACATACATTCTCCTCTTTTTCTTTCCAATCACACATCTCATGTCAACGACAGCAACACAATGTCCAGTCAGTGACTGTCAACGCTACCATGCAATTACCCCTGTTAACACGATCCTTTGTCTTTTACGTACACTTTTCTCTGTAGTAAGAACGAAACAAAATAAATGAAATCTATAGCCCTTCCCCGTCGGACGCTGTCACTGTTGTGCCTGTATTTGGACCCAGATCCCCTCGCTGGGAATGTGCCCGTTCACCACGAACACCATGTAGTACCCCGGTGGCGCCAGCACCGCCGACGCCGGCATCGTCACCGACATTGAACGTGCCGGCTCGCCCGCGTACCGCCACATTCTTGGTGACGTCAAGGAACAGCAGCCGCTGGTTCATCGCGAACGAGTGCGTCGTGAAGGACGGCGCCACCATCGTCACCGTCACCGACACGTCACCGATGCCTGCGGTGCCGCCACGCCGTCTCCGCGCGGATGCCGGGACCGAGAACTGGAGCGCCATCGTCGCCCCGTATGCCACGCTCGTCGGCTTGCCGGTGGGGGACGGGTCGAGGATCCTTGGGCGGAGCATGTCGTTGGACGCGTCGAGGTACGCCGGCGAGAAGGCCTCCAGGCTGAGGTCGGTGGGGAACTGCACGTTGCTGAAGTTGTAGTAGGTGTGCGGGTTGCTGCCGCCCACCAGCAGACGGCCGTCGCGGAGGAGCACCGCCGATGAGTGGTACAGCCGCGCGACGCCCGTCGCGGTCTGCTCCTCGAACCGGTCACCCGGCGAGTGGTCGGGACGGTAGATGACGGGCGTGTACGCGGGGCTCTTGGCCGACTCCCACCCGGCGGTGCCGTCGGCGGCGCCGTTGATGATGGCCACCTCCGCGCCGTTGGGCAGCAGGATCATGTCGCCCATCACCCGCGGCGACGGCATTGTCTCGATGACCCACGCTGGCGTGGCGTCAGTGATCTTGATCCGCCCGCACGTCGTCAGCGCCGGGACGAAGGTGCCGGCGCCGCCCTTGGTGGAGTTGTAGGAGCCCGCCGGCGCGCCGCCGCAGACCAGCACCTCGGCCTCGGTGGGGTTGGGCTTCAGCGGGAGCAGCACCGAGGAGCCCGAGCTGGGGTAGTTCCGCGGGTCGCCGTCGCCCAACACAGGGTACGTCCGCACGATCTTGTTGCTCTTGTAGTCCAACAGGACGGCGCGGTTGTTGGAGAAGATGAAAAGATTACCATCTATGTTGAGGTGCACGAACGGATACAGATTGTTCTCCTCGGGATCCTTGGTCCGCACCAAGAATGGCAATTGGACGACGGACGTATCCGAAGGGCCAGCCTTCGGGTAGAACTCGTAGTTGAACTGCCTCCGGCCACCGACGATGAACGCGCGGCCGTCGGGGAGGATCTGGTTGGTGGCGTACCACCGGTTGGCAGCGAGCGCGTCCTGCGTCTCGGACCAGTCGCAGCTCTTGTCGTCCACGCTGCACGCGGGCATGGTGCGCGCGTTGCGGAACCTGTCGTTCCAGCAGGGCACAAGGTTTGACACCATTTTTGCCCCCTGATTTTCTTCACACGGTAACAATAAACCCTCCAGCTAGCTACCGCGTTTGTGATGGAGAATTTCTCGTTCAGACGCTCGAGTGAGCTTTGGCCAGGTTGGGATTTTTTTATATAGTAAGTATACGATTTTATTGGTCGATTGATAGCCCAATACATTGATCAACTTCGTTATTTGTTCGGATGTTTGGTTTTCCGGTATCTATTCACCATGATCATGACTCGACGATCGATCACCAAGACACGTCAATTCGAGCCCGTTTTGTTGTAGAGGATCTTGGAGTGTACACGTACGTACTTCCCTGCTGACCCATCCAAGACGACCAAGAGCAATGCACGGCATGATGTGGTGCTGCCTTATCGATCATATCCACCACGCATGTGTTGGCTTGGCCCGCCCACAGGGCCGCAGCGTGCCAGTTCGGAGCTGAGACCGCGACGTACGTCGGACTCCGTCGATAAGGATGAACAAGGAGAAACCGTGCACCCCTGAACAACAGCAGATCGACCCCGGGCCGGACCCTCTCCTTGCTTCGATCACGAGACGAGCTAAAAACGCCCTGGACAAGCCAGGCTCGCAAACGATGCATGGCGGCAGGCGCGCAAACGTGACAGAAGTAAGGCGCAAGATCAGACAAGTCGAGACGAGACACCCACGGGCCACGGCGACGGCCGTAGCTACCACCATAGCTACGCGCCGCGGATTGACGATCGGCGAACCACGCGGCGGCCGGCTCACGTCGTCGCGTTGCGTTGGTTTGCCTTGCCTTGAGGCTTGCCGGAACGCTCGCACGCCGAGCGTGCATGTTGGCATGTGGCCACATGCGGCAGAGAGAGAGAGAGAGGAGTATCCGCTGGCGCCCGGTCGGACTCATGGTCATGGGTTTTCGTCTCTTAGCTTTCGTGTGCTCTGGAACCGGGCCGGGGAAGGAAAAAGAGCAACAAACGGTGGAACGTGACGCAAACCAACAGTGGACTGGACGTGTGTTTAGGATTGGATGGCGGAGCACGGGCGATACAGCACCGTGCCGGGCTACGCGGGCCCTTGGCGTTTATGGCGCTCACCAAACCGTGCGGCGGCGCAGCAGGCTAGCAATGCTCTGCCGAGCTGGAGGTTTGGTTGGCGCCTCCTGTTCGTTTTTAAAACGGAAAACAGTGATATGCGAATCATTCAGAGTTTGATCGACCAACTATGACATCGATTTGTATGTTAAAGCGTTTGAGCTAACTATGAAATTCGAGATGATCTCGCTCACTGAATCGCCCGCGCCGCCGTGCCCCCTTGCTGCCCGCGCCGCCGTGCCCCTTGCTGCGAGGACACCGGCGAGCGCCCGGCCCAACGGCACAATTAGTTTTTTTTATAGCAGAACGGCACAATTAGTTGTGGGAGATATTTATTTAATCTCACGTTCTAAACCTCAGTCAGTGTCGGCGGTTTTGATCAGAGCCAAGGCAAACGACCAGATGACGGCGAGGAAGCCGACGAGCGCCCAACGGCCCAATTCGCACCTTCTTTAGCGGCCCGCTAGGAATGCGAGCGAACGCACCGTGAACCAAGTGAATGCCATCTAAGGCCCCTATGCAACCGGCCCATGTATACCGCGAATAACCCTAAACAGCCTTCACCTCCCAACCCTACCACACACCACAGCATCCAGTCCTCCCGAGCAGCCGCAGCGCCGCCGGGCACTCCTCTCTACCACCCGAGACCTCAAGCACCAGCGCGGCGGCGGCGACCATGGCTGTCGGCAAGAACAAGAGGATCTCGAAGGGAAAGAAGGGTGGGAAGAAAAAGACGTGAGTTTGCTTGGCTGTTCGTCCCGTTCTTCAGATCTTGCTCGGGCTGATTGCTATATCCGTGCTGATACGTAGTTGTGGTTCTTTCTTCTGTTATTATGCAGCGTCGACCCCTTCTCTAAGAAGGATTGGTATGACATCAAGGCCCCATCGGTGTTCAGTGTGCGCAACATCGGGAAGACTCTGGTGTCGAGGACACAGGGTACCCGGGTCTGTTTTTCCTTTTATTCTTGTTGTTTTCTCGTACTGCTTCTATGTTTTGTGGGCGTGTTGTTGCATTTTGTCTATGTACACCGCGGTATGATTAGCATCATAGATTACTAGATTAGTCATCTACGGATTAGTATCTTGATGTGTTCGTTCCCGCGTTGTGTGAAGCTTTGGCGAACCATTTACTTAGATCATCCCAAGCACTCTTAGTATCAAATGGGGGCGATCTTGATAGATTGTTAGTCAGTATCAAATATCACTCTTTCGCCTGCTTATTCTAATTTGTGTGCGAAGGGCTATTATTATGTGCAATGCAACACGAATGTCATAGCTAATCTACTGCTCCACTGATAATTAAGTATTAAGTCCCTGACTCCCTGTGTTGATTTTTTTATAGATGGTAGTTGCTCAAACTATCAGAGAGTCAAAATCTAATTTTACTATTGCCCACCTCAGTTTCTTATGTCCCATCTGTTACTATTTGTCATGCATTGATGTTACTTGACTTATTATGCACCTTCTCTTTTGGAACCATTATGATGATTATGTGCGCTATTGGAATTATTATGATGATTACATGCTTCCTCTGTTGGAATTGTTATGAAGGTTACGTGCTTTTAATTTTATACCATAGCCAATAGCATTACGAATTTCCAATTATTTCGGGAACTCAACTGTTACTTGTTTATCACAAGGTTGTAGATTTCATTCGGTCACTGTATCTTTATGAGTAATTAGTTACCTATCACTGAAGGTTACATGATCTATTTAGTTATGCTGTACCCTTCATATTTTATTTGGTGCTACTCTATTGCAACTTTATTCAGAATGTAGATACACTATTTGATGGCCTAATTTGCTGATTCATTCATCTTTTTCTGTTGTTTTAATAGATTGCTTCTGAGGGTCTGAAGCACAGAGTCTTTGAGGTTTGCCTAGCTGATCTTCAAGGCGACGAGGATCAGGCTTACAGGAAAATCAGGCTCCGTGCTGAAGATGTGCAAGGCAGGAATGTGCTCACAAACTTCTGGGTAAGGATCAATGCCTTCTATTGCTCACAGCTGTTGCCCTTTTTCTTGTGTTTTCAGTCACTAACTTGTTCTCTCTATTATTAGGGCATGAGTTTTACAACTGATAAACTCAGATCCCTCGTGAAGAAGTGGCAAACATTAATTGAAGCCCATGTTGATGTCAAGACAACCGACAACTACATGCTCCGCTTGTTCTGCATTGGCTTCACCAAGAGGCGCCCAAACCAGGTCAAGAGAACCTGCTATGCTCAGGCATCCCAGATCCGGCAGGTAACGTTTCTGTCCTTATCACATGCGTAGCAGAGTTATATAACCGTGTTGGCAACGACGACATCTCATACATCAAAGAGGCCTCTAAACTATGTTTGCTGCTGTCTCTTTGCCTTGTTCTGCGTGCAGATCCGCCGCAAGATGGTGGACATTATGGTGAATCAGGCCTCTTCTTGTGATCTTAAGGAGCTGGTTTCAAAGTTTATACCAGAAGTGATTGGCAAAGAGATTGAGAAAGCTACCTCCAGCATCTTCCCGCTTCAGAATGTTTTCATCCGCAAGGTGAAGATCCTGAAGGCCCCAAAGTTTGACCTTGGGAAGCTTATGGAGGTAATTGCTGCATCCACAGAGTTAATAATGTTTTTGGACAGCCTATCTGTTATTTATCATGCGAACATGTGTTGCTTCTCAGGTTCATGGTGACTACAAAGAAGATGTTGGCGTGAAGCTTGAGAGGCCTGTTGAGGGAGATGAGGCTGGACAGGAGGTTGCAGCTGCGGAGTAGTACAGTCGTTCATCGTATTAGAAGATATATCTGCAGCCACAATACTTTTGACATGAGAACTAGGCCTGAGAAGGCGAGAATAGAACAAGTATTATCATTTGTGTTTGGTTGTTTGGATCGTTCAATTTGTGGGAGTAGTTGTGCTGTGCAAGCTACTTTTGAATGGTGACCCAGTTTCTCGTTGCATGCCCTTATTAACAGCTGTTATAGCTCATTGGCTTTTGTGGATGACTTTAAACTATACAGGAATTCTCCGCCCATTGCTGGGGGTATTTTAGTAGAATTTTAATTACATAGAGAATAATTTTATCTAGATTATGAAGAATTTTACCTTGATACTGGAGACGTCCTATATAATGCTTCAAATCAGTTACACAACAATACCCAAATATCACCATATGAAGTCCCTGTTCGTTTGAATGGTTAAATGATGATAAGCCGTAGCTGGAGATGCCTAATAAAGATGAGAGGACCTGTGTTGTATCATCTCGAACGGCTAGAAGCCAACAAATACAATGTCATATCGGTTTGTCAAATTTAGCGTGCGTAGACCTGTATGAAATGTGAAACCAGCTTCTTGACATGCATAAACGGTCTCTACCTACTTCACATAGCTTCCTAACTTGCATGAATGTCTCTACGTGCATGGGCTATACCATCATAAAGAAATATAAAATAAAAATAATAAGAGATTAACAGTTTTACTTCAACACAGATTGTAGGGATTGTCAAATGCAAAACACCCGAGGGAACATGCATAGCAAGAGAAGAAGTCGTTTCCAAGAGAAGAAGTGGTTTCCAAGGCAGAGACCGGTAGCAGAGGGTGCACACACGAGGATGCAATTTACGACAAGATCAAGGCCTGGTCGTCTTTACTTTTTTTTTCGAAAACGTGCATATTAACACGTCTTGCATTAAAAGGGAAAAAGGAAGTTTTTACACCACCGTCGGTCATTGACGAGGTGCCGCTGTACCGCTAAGGAACTCTCTGTGCGACTAGGCCTGGTCGTCTTTATTAGGGTGCATGGCAAGGTGCCGTTGGATGCCACTACCAGCCTGCCGCCCGCCGGTCCTCATAGCAAACCTTCAAGGAAGCAACAGACAACACATAGGCCTGCATCGAAATCTCAGATAAAAAATCTTGAATAGGACCATAATTCATAATGCATGCATAGTTTTCTGTACAAAATCGTCAATCTCTAAGAAAGCACTCACGCAGGGGCTATCGTAGTTTCTATCCTCATTTATTACCCCTATATTTAGTGTTTTTTGCTGATGTGGTACTATATTTATTAAAAGAGAGAGGGAAAAACACAAGAAACCAAGTCTCACTAAGAAAAACCAAGTCTTCACGTAAGCCAGGACAATATGTGAGAGTGACAAGTGAGTTATATGACATCACGATAAAAATTGCATTGTGAAAGATAGTTTCTTAACACAATGTCCAAAACTATAAAACCATGATAGTTTAGCATTGTGAGTGCCCTAACCCACCCTACAGGATCTCGCATGTATCACCAAGCAACGAAGAACTTATATACAAGCCATCCCAATCATGAATGCCATTGTGGAGACTCTTGACATCTAGTATTAATATCATTAATATATTATGAGGGAATGTGGAGCAAGCTATCAGTTCATGTGTGCTAACGTTATAGCAATTGATACTGATGTCTGTTACACAAAGGGGAAGCGCTAGAGGCAAGGGCGGGAGTCATGCAATAGCCTGTTTGGCATAGGCATGGACGTATGTAAATGCAGCAGGGGAAGCGCTAGGGGCCAGTGTGGGTTGTGTCAACGTTCAAGCCATGCAAGCTCACCTGCAAGAATCGATTGGTCTGGGCCTGCAATTAAGGGTAGCATTAGCGTATGGTGAAGACTACTGGTATTAATGGATAATGACATGTCAATATGTGGAATAAGATAAAGACAGTGGGGTTTGCTTGTGGTTGCGGGCCCACATGATGATGTGGCTTCATGAGAACGCAAAGAACTATGCTTGTTGGGACACGGTCCCCAAGGACCAGGTGGAGGTGTTGAGTAGGACAAACAAACGACCCAGAGCTCCGCTAACTATCACCGCTTCACGATGTATGTTTGTTTCGTAGGAAACACCGAACGACAAGGCATGGAAGCTTAGAGCCGGCGGAGGTGTTACCTCCGCTAGGTCATCCTGTTTCCCCATACATACCGGGGAAATGGCGGCGAAGATCTCCGCCGGCGACTCAGGGCCAAAGCCTTGACCGAGCGAAGATGTCCGACCTGGTTACCGGAGCAAGAGCGCGGAGACCTTGGGCGAAGGCCAGCCAGGCGGAGATGTCGCCTAGAGAATCGGAGCCGGAGGGCCACGCCCTAGGTGGGCGAGTAACGGCCCATCCGGGCCGAGGCGGTTCGAGGGCGGAACGGACGCGGAGAGCAATGAGTAGGATATTCGGGAATCCAAGAGGACGAGATTGTAATTTCATACCGTTCCATGATTGTAAACTATAAATTGAGGGTACAACCCTCGTTGTTGTTGGTTGGTGAATGAAACTTATTACCATTTAATATTGTGTATTTCACACTTAGTTTCTAGGCCTCTTCCTCCTCCCCCCAGGGGCAACGCCCTAGACAGAGGTCTCATACCCCCCCGTGGAAACACTAGTTTCAACAATGCTAGTGGGGTTTGTTTTATAGAAGTTATAGATTTCTACTTACTATGGTCCTCACTGATAGTGTCTTACAGTATCTTCAAGAGATAAGTTATCTTTCTCGATATGGATTTTAGAAATTTTGTTAGAAACAGAGCTCTAACAGCTTTTGTATCAAATGAGCCAATATGAGCTGTATCCCTTCTCGCTAGTTAGATATGCACGCCGCCACTGATCGCTTCCTCCCCGATGCCTCTACAGCTGCATCCCCCTTCCCTGATATCAGCACCAGTGAGATGACAGACTTAGATGCACATTTAAAATTTCTCAATTGCTTCCCTGCTATGAGCTCCGGTGAGTTGGACAGGCTTAGATACAATTTTTAAATTTCTCTATTGCGAGATGTGGTTTGTTGGATGCAGGAGCAGTTGTTCCAAATGTTGTAACTGAAAGCATTGTGTTTAATTTAAAATCAATGAAATGTTAGACAAAATCACTGAATTGGGCAGCACGATCACTGATGTGTTGTGTCTCATTTACGTCGAATAGGACTTAACTTGGCTCGCAAAATAAAGAAAGAAATAATAGGAGTTAAACTCACACGAGTCACAACTAATCGTTGAAAGTCAAAGTGCTGTGCTGCGAATGAAATTGTTTTCTTTCTCAGTTTTTCATTTCACGGACGAAATATATTCTTGAGGACTCTCTCAGCTGTTACCTCAACTCATCTTTCACTCGAAAAGCAGTACCTTTTTTTTTATTCTGACCATTCAAAGCTCCTTTTACTACTTGGACGGATCTTCAGTGCTCCAGTTGAAATGGACACTTCTTTCTGCAGATTCCCCGTCTGAAAGACACATGAAAACTATGAATCCAAGTATGCAGTACGATTGTGTTTGTTAAGGAGTGGTGAATCAAAATTATTTTTCGGGCAGCAGGGTCATGGAGAACAGATAAATTTACAGTAGGTACCGTCTTTGGACCGCTGCAAGGTCAGTTCACAGTTTTTTGAAAGGATAAGGTCAGTACACAGTATATGTACTGCTTGATTTGCAAGTGATCTAGTTCATGATAGCTTAAACCTATAATGACCCTTTGAGTTGAAGCACAATTGTCTAAATTGAAGATTATTAGTTTTACATCTGTAGTTTGTTGGTCTCAATGATCACTAAAATAGCCATGTTCAGACCTTGCATTTTGTTGAAGAGACTTATTCGTCTACCTATATGAAGATAAATAAGCTTACTCTCTTATTTTTACCCCCACAAATCAGGCAAATTGTTTCTCCTCTAGACATGTTACGGTATCAAAAGAAAATATTGGCCATCTTAGCTCAGAATTAAAGCGCGTTCCTTATGTAGTCAGTATCAAGTTTTAACTTTGACATCGAACTGAAGAAAATTGGTGACTTCCTTTCACCTGAACGTGTGATCAGAGTGTCCACATAGACCTCAGCACCACAAAGCATAGGCCTGTTCGTGCTTTTAAAGTGTGATCAGAGTGTCCACATATTGTTCGCCTAATTAAAAGCGGTTACTTTCATTCACCTAAAAGCGGTTACTCTCAGAGACCTTGCAAGTCCACTTAGAACAGCACGCACTCTTCTCCTCTGTGATAGCACACTGAAACTTTGGGAGTCAAACACTTGCTTCCTTTCACCTCCCTCTTCCACTTGAAGCGCTCCATCGATGTTTCAGTGCATGTCTGCATGAACTACAGTTCTAGAAGACGAGAAAGAGGTTATATGCGCATCAGCAGTCAGCACAATGCAACTCGAATATCCAAGGCTCCAATGAGAGCAAACTCCTTTAGAATAATGGGTTCTAGCTACGTACCATCAATCAGTGGCCTCCAAAATTCCAAAAGCGCGAAGCTCCTACTTGTGCCCATAATGGAGCCGATCCGTGCGTAGACGATGGAACAAGAGAGGACGGACATGGCATTCTCATATGCCGGTGTGCGTGGTCAAAGCCTCAAAGGCCTTCGTTTGTTCCGTGGCCGATGCTGCTTCCCTGTCAAGCCAGCATCCGGCGAACGGCGAGATTCTTAACCGGCCTGAATGCCACCTAGATCGGCCGCTTTTGCCCGTGCGTGCCCTAGCTTTTCCACTCATCATCATGGCCGCATCTGTCTCATTGAGGACGACTTCCTGATGCGTGCCGTCTTTTTGTCATCCATCCGGCTTTCTGTGTCTAAGGCTCTAAGCAGTAATAAGTACCTTTAATTTGTTCTTCTCCAACACCTTGTTCTTCTTGATCCAATGATCTTCAGTTTACACCTGACCCTGTCGGATATATATATGCTAGCTAATTTAGTCTTTATTGTTGGACTACACACATGGCGACATTTTTTTCTGTGTATAGATTTTCTGATATATATTCGAGTTGCTTTCCAGTTCATTCTTCTGCTGCCAGATGCTGATACAGTGTTGTGTTGCGGCCTGCCTGATACGTGAGATCGAGTTAATGTGGCCACACCACACATAGAGTGGTCATTCTCGGCTAAAATCAGCTCTCTTTTGAACGAGATATATACAGAGAAGATATGTCTCTCAACTGGGTCGGCATTTCCAAATTCCAATCCGGCATCACTTGCTTGGATCGTTCGGTGACATCCATGTGCCTGACTGAATTCTCCATTCCTTCTCGCCCCCCTTTTTCTTCCATTCCTCCTCTTCATCTATTCTGATTCCTTCAGATGATCTGCTCAAAGATATCGTTGTACTGTTGATCGATACATGCATCTCCAATTTCCAAACACATGTGCGCAAGCAACTAGATGAAGCCCCAAATAAAGCGTGCTTCTACGAGACTGCTGCGAGGAGGATAAGATCAGCCGGCCAATCGGTAACCCTGACCATCATGGAGCGTTGCAGCATCCCGGTTTGACATCGCCGCCATGTCGGTTTGACAGATGGGTGAAAGGCTGAAAAGCACACAAAACTCCCGCACAAACCGCACGCGCGGTCACCACGTACGGGCGTGCAGTCCCATCAGCCAAAGATATGGGAATATTATTGTACAGTATATTTCTGAGCAACATGTTTTTTGTTTTGTTTTGGCGAGAACGAAACAGAATGCGATGAAGCGGCTCTCTGACCGGCAGTACGTACTCTGAATGTGCTGAATGAAGGTGGCGAAAGGAGCCGGTGAGGTCAGGAATCTCGAGAGATCTTGCGGGCAGATTGAGATTCCCGGCGAGGATACAAGCCCATCTCCAGTGAGTGCCCGGTGGCATATATATCTGATCACAATCGCGCGCGTCGGTGCCATGACGATTTTGATCTGCTGCACACTGCAAAAACGCGCAGTCATGCTCTTAGGGCCGCGCTGACTGTAAAGGCGTCCCGCGGCGGATTCCAGACGGAATTGTGAGAGCTTTGCCGGAGCTTTCGAAAGTAAGGGGAGGCTAAACAGAGACGTTCTCCAACTCGGTGATTGAAACATTTCTCGTGGAAAATGGGAATCTCGTTTCGTTCTTCGTCTTGGGTAGTGACTGCTCTTGGCAGCTTCAGTTGACCATGTCTCAACTTTCGAAACGGGAACACACTTTGTGACATCCATATCCATTGGGTACGTAGGCCCCTGCACGTGTTACTGTCAAATAAATAATTAAGATAGATATCCTTTGATAAATCACTTTGACCCGAAAGAAAACAGCGTACAGTACAAGAATTATGGCGTTGTCTACAAATATCCAAATAGGCAACACTTGGTACCTAGGTATGCGTTTGGGAACCTTTATCCAGACATGATCACACATGATGTTTGGCCTGCGTGCACGCGAAATCAGCTGCTGCGGCCATGCCATGATGTGGTTGGTGCTGAGACGAATGAGCCCTGCCAAGCCAATCACAGGCACGCTGCGTGCGCTTCAATTCGCTCTAGCTAGCTGCCGAAGCCATGTATGTACTCGAGAGGCACCCTCCGGCACGAGGACGACGCACTCCCTCCCTTTGTCTGGTGGTAGCAGCCAGTAGCCGTCGCTCGTCTGCTTGTGTGTGCTCCCTGCTGGCTGCTGCCCTGGGTATCTTGTGATGTCCTGAGGACGCAAGGCACCAGTCCTGTCCATCATGGCACATTGGCACGGCAGCGTCGGGAAGCGGCCACAGATTCTATGCTGTCGCCTACTGGATCGGAGGAGGAACCGGCTGGTCCTCTTTGTGCCTTGTGCGTGTGCCTAGATAGTCTAGAGAATTGTAGTGCTAGTATAATTAATATTGTAGCAAAGGCGGCCACCATTTGGTTTAGCCTCCTACCACTCTACTAATGATCGGAGGAGATCGCCTTTCCGAACACGGAGACAGGGAAAGAAACACTTGTTTGTTCACTTCATGATGCCTGCTAAAAGCAGAAAGCGTCGGACCCGGCCGGAAGGCAATGATTTGTTTGCCCTGGACATTCCCGTGGTTTTCCGTGCTGGGACACCATGAATCGATGACGACGGCACCATCCGCGTGAGTTAAAAACAGCCCATCAGGCATTCAGGTTTTCTTAACAAGAGAGGAAATGAACAGCAGCAGATGATCATACATAACATACTCCATATGGAGAGACCAGGGTCGGTATAGTGATAAGCTTTTGCTTTCCGACACCGCTACAACAACCCGGTCTGGGCATTGGACACGCACGCTTTTTGCTGGAGTACACGTAGCTCAAAGTCACATACTACTACTGATACAGTGCTGCACAAGGCTGGTTGCTTACACGGCATCTACTCTTCGATTGCATTAGGATTAGGTGGTGGTGGATGCATGGTACGTGGATTGATTAACACGGCGACGGCGAGTGTTTGTTAGGATCGTCCAACGAAGACGACCGGCGGCGGCTACCTGGCGCTGACGAAGGCCTTGATGTGCGCGAGCATCTCCTGCGTCCGCGGCTGGGACAGGTGGCAGTTGTGGAGCACCTGGAACGCGTGCCCGACGCCGCCGTACATGGCCTGCTCCACGCACTTGCCCGCCTTGCGCATGGCCCTGCACAGCTCCAGGTTGCGGTCCCGCAGGATGTCCGTCTCCGAGATGCACACCAGGACCGCCGGCAGCGGGACGGTCTCCAGGCGCGGCGCGGCCCGGGACAGCGGGTTGCACCAGGGTGGTCGCGGCTGCTGGCTCCGGCGGGAAGCGCCAGGCGCCAGTAGCAGTCGGAGGTGGCGAGCGTCAGCGCCGACCGTGGCGGCTGCGCCATGGTCTTCTCGGACACGGTGCGGGCCTCGCCGCCGAAGAAAGGCTGGATGAGGACGGCGCCCCTGACGGTCAGCGGAGAGAGCGCCCAGGTGGCCCTGCCCGAGCCTCGCGGCGACGTGGAAGGCGATGCTGGCGCCCGCGCTGTCGCCCATGAGGAACACGCGGTCAAAGCCGCAGCGGGCCCGCCACCACGACAGGTCGTCGGGCGCGGCGCGGCTGGCCTGGGCCTGGGCCTGGTGCCGCAGCCACCGCACGGCGGCCAGCCCGTCGTCGAACGCGGCGGGCAGGCGGTGCTCGGGCGCGAGGCGGTAGTCCACGGACATCACGGCGCAGCCGGCGCGCGCGGCGAGCTGCGCGAGGAACTCGTGGTAGCAGCTCCAGGCCGCGGACCCGACGCAGAACCCGCCGCCGTGGAAGTACACCACGACGGGGGCCTGCTGCTGCCTCCGCCGCCCGTGGACGTCATCGGCGCGTACAGCCGCGCCCACACCCCCGTGGCGGGGTCGACCACCACGTCCCTGGCGACGACGCCGCCCGGCGCGTCCGGAGAGGTGCCGCCCCACGTGCAGGGGCACGGTCGGGATCGCCGGGAGGCGCTCGACGTGTCCGTCCTTGTAGACGCGGATGAGGCCGTGGATCTCCTCGACGACGGCGCCGTGGCCGTTCTTGCCGACGACTGCGGCAGCTGCAGGCTGCTGGAAGCTGCTGACCCTGGGCTCACCGACGACGTGCAGTGCCCCCATCCTCCTCCTCCTCATGCAAAGCTGCCGGCCTCACGGGCGGCACGGCAGGCGGAGGCAAAAGCGGCAGCTAGCTGCTTCGGCCGTGCGATGTGTCACGTCACGGGGGGCGGCGAGCGAGCACAATTATGCAGTCGTGCGACCGTCTTGCCTTGGGGTTGCCCTCGGCCAGCGTCGCGGGTTTTATAGCTGGGGGCGCTGAGGAGAGGGGCGGTGGGACAGGTCCAAGTGGGCTCGGCCGACAAGTGGAGACGGGCCATTCGCGACGTCGTGCGAGTGGGGTCGCGATGGACTTTGGAAGAGGGCGTGAAATCAAAACACATCTGGTTCACGCGCGGCGCACGGGAAAGTCCACGGGGCCGGATCCGGTGGATGCTTACCCTGTGCAGCTGTGCTCCTCTATGTCTATCCGTTCCTGCTGTTGTCAAGACTTTCAGCACTATTATGACTAGTGGCTGCTGGCTACTTCCTCAGTCTCTCAAAGGAAGACAGCCTAGATGATTAGGAGTAGATGAACATACGATCATTTTACTTCTGCAACATGGGAGTCTTGTCATTGCCGCTGACTCCAAAATCGATCTGATCGGCCAATGGGCTGTGATTGTAAATAATCCAGCTCATGTGCCAATAGAAGCAAGTGGGAGGGGTGGCGCATGCATATCAAGATTTTTTTTTTTTTTTTTTTTTTGGCAAAATGGTCCAGTTGGTCGGTCAACTTTTCGTCGCGGGTCGATTTGGTCTTCCAACTCTCAAATAGTCCGATTTGGTCCTCAAATTTCCGTTATCGGTGTCAATCTCGTCCTTGAGCTGAGTTGGCTCTCCACATCGGCACTCCATGCCACCAGGGCGAGGTTAGAAGACCAAACTACCCCGTCCCTCAACTCCTTTCTCTTCCCTGTCTCGGCTTCTCGGTTGAAACCGAACCGCACCGCGGCCGAGACTCCCACCGCCGCATTCCCCTCACCCGCCTCCGTAACCCGCCCCGTCCTCCACCGTTGCCAACCTTGCTCCACCCCGCCCGTCCCTCCCGCCATTGCCCGTGCACGGCCAGGCGGCCCCGTCCGTCCTACCGCCGTCCCCCTTCTCCCGCTAGTCTGCACAACGCCGCCTACCTCCCGGCGCCTCCAACGCCTGCGTTTGTAGATGGGAAATTCGAGGTATTGACTGTTAGGTTTTCATTTCAATGGTGTGTTTGTTCATGATGGGTCGTCAGTTCAATATTGCAATGAGAATGAGGGAGTTTCATACATAGTAATGCACCACTAGCCATTACATAGTAAGTGGACGAGGACAGAAAAAATCCGGATAGGAACCTGTACTAGCAGACCATGTACTTTTATTTGTCATTTAGTTTCATTCTGTATGACTTGTGTTTGAACTTGAGAACCACATAATGTCGCATCTGCTACTTTGAACCTAGAATATTAAGTGTGTGATGTGTTGATGAAGAAGGCATGGGGTATTTTGGTCCTTCAAGTCTCAAATAGCAATGTGGAGATCCAACTCAGCAGGAGGACGAAATTGACACTGAAAACGGAAGTTTGAGGACTAAATCGGACTATTTGATAGTTGGAAGACCAAAGCGACCCGCAGCCAAGAGTTGAGGGACAAGTCGATCATTTTACCTCTTTCTTCGAGATCGGGTCATTGACCCGTTTTCATTAAGAGAAAAGTAAGTTCAGTACATGCAAAGCATAAAGCGAGACCCGACACATAAGGCGAGAAGCCAACTGTGGGCCTTGAAGCCTACCTACTGGATCCCAAATGAAATGATTACATAGATAACAGGTTTTGAGACCCAGAATGATCATCGAGATTACTTGCGACCATGGACTCCGGGGACAGCGCACCCAGCTCAACCCCCGCCACTACCTGCATCCCGTTCCCCAGAAAGAGGGTCTCCCAAGCCAAACTGGACTGGTGGAACGGCATGGACAGCAGCGCTTGGAACTCATCAAAGAAGATGTTGTCTGTGTCAACCTGAGCAAGCCGTCCCACGCACCAGCATTATCTTGCGCGCTTGCACATCTAGATGTCATGTTAAGAAAACAATAAACAAATACAATGTTTACTTAACATAATTAAACTTAGTATATATGACGATAATTAGAAGTAATATATTTTATGCTGACATGCTTCTTTGTAACCTTTTTAAAATTTATGATTATTTTACTTAGAAGAAATCTAGAAATGTTCACATTTCACGAGATGAAGCGACTATTATACCTTCCATCCACCACTACAGGAAAGCGGTGGCTTTGCCGAGTGCCGACGCACTAGGCAAAGACAGTTTTGCACTCGGCAAAGGATTTGCCGACCGCCAAACTCGGCGAACCCCACTCGGCAAAGATTGACTCGGCAAACGAGTCTTTGCCGAAAGTGCCAAAATCGCAGTTGGCGAAGGGTTCGCCGAAAGTGCCATGTCGCACTCGGCGAAACCGACGCCGCCCGCTAAATATGGAAAGGTTCTTTGCCGAGTGCCGAACGCCCGGCACTCGGCAAAGATTTGTTTTGAAACTTTGCCGAGTGCCGCATCCCAAACTTTCGGCAAAGTAATTGTTTTACTTAAAAACTAAAAATGCACTTTGCCGAGTGCGCGGTCGCAGGCGGCACTTCGGCAAAGTTATGGTCATTTTGTCGAGTGCCGCCTCGCACTCGGCAAATCTGCCATTCTGGCCGCGGGGTACCCAGCTTTGCCGAGTGCCAACGCACTCGGCAAAGTCGGGAGATTTTTTTTTTTTTGTCGTTTCTATTGATTCACGCCTCCATCAACACATACATATACCATAAGCATTCATATATATATCATAGACCACATATATCACCAATTCACATATATAATCCACATATTTCACAAATCCACATATATAATCCACATATATCACAAATTCACACATATAGTCCAACATCCAAACGAAATTAAACATGTCCAACATCCAAACGAAATGTAACATGTCCAACATCGAAACTAGATCCATCACAGTGCAACATGTCCAACATCGAAAATAAATCCATCACGACCACCTCAACTTCACGGCCCCGAACCGTGGCCTCCCCAGTGCGAAGAGTCCTCACCTTGCCCCGGATACCACCCGCTGCCGGCGCCGATCGAACGTCCACCCGTGGTGTGGAGGGGCGTGTGGAAGCCCGTAGTGTGGCTGCTGCGCGCCCGGAGGAGGAACGCCACCTGGCCACGTGTACTGTGGAGTCGGGCCGACCGGATAGGCTGGATGGGGTGGAGAAGGGTCACCTGGAGGAGTCGGGTTCGAACCCGCCGACTGTGGCTGCACAAAAGAAGAGGCGATCTCATTAGTACTTTGCGGTGAGCCGCAGGCAAAATAAATAAACAACAACATATACTCACCGGAGTCCATGCAGAGGAGGAATGGGAAACGGTGGTGGTGGAACGAAATGAGGGAGGCAACGGAGGCGGGGGTCACACCAGGGGGATCCGGAGGCCCCGGAAGTAGCTCGCCACGCCCCGCAGCTGGCGCACCGAGTATTGCCGGATCGCCTCCAACTCCCGCCGATGGGCCTTTGCCCGGGCCGCCGCCCGCCTCAAAATCAGGCCGCCCGGGCGCCTGCCCGGCCTCCAACTCGCCATCCGGGCTGCAATATTACAACCGTAACATTGAAACAATGCATAGGTAGCGGACATGTGTAAAAACCGGTGAACGACCGATGAAACCGAAGTTACCTGAAAGTCCTGCATCATCTGCGTGGAGCTCACGCCGAGGTGCTATGGGGATGTCGGTGGAGGTCGTGCTCTGAGCGGCACGCTCAGCCTGTCCAACGAGGGACGGGTTGATCGCGGTGTTGGCCATCCGTAAATGGCGGCCGTCTTTGCTTCCTCCTCCCAACCTCATCACCGTGTCTCGTGTCCGGGGGGCGGTGGCTGGATCGGGTCGTCCCCATGGCGCTGCTTACGCCTCGGCGTATTGGGTAAGCTTGGGGTAGACGCCGGCATTGGTGTACGCCTCGGGCCCCTTCGCCGGGTCGTGGACGTTGGTCGGGTCGGTCGCTCTGCCAGTGAGTCAAGGCCCACCCCGCTCGCTCGATCTGGCCGGTTTTCATGCGAAGCTACCATGCGGAGAACACGAGAGATGGTTAGAAGTGAAGAGATTTGAGCGCTTGAATAAAAAATCAACAGAATCGTACCCATCTGTTCATATACACCGGGAGGGGCACGCTCCCTTGGTGGTGGGAGCGCCGCCATCTCCAAGCGACATCTCCGACGGAGTCTCTTGGTCTCGTAGTCTCGCCCAAGAGCCACTTGTCCACAATGGCCCCCAGCAGTCCTTGTACTTGCTGCACCACTCCGGACACATCTGCGCATGACATAGCGTAGGATTAATGGAAGTCCGCTTATTTTTCATTGAAGGAATTGAAAAAAATGCGTTCTACGAACCGGATGTACCGGTCCCCGGTGAGGTCGGTCTCCCTCTGGAGCATCATCTCCCTTGCTTCGTTCTTCCTCACCACCTTGCCAAGCACGCCGGCGTTGAAGGAGGTGATGCACAAAACACGCGCCTCGTGGTACGGGTCCTTGAGTCGGTCTCGACAGACCACTGCACCGCACTCTAGCGGCCACCGCCTCCCGCCCCGCCTCGCCGCGTGAAGTAGTTCTGCATACGTAAAACATGTATCATTCAATTATTTAAGAAACATAGTATTTAAACGACGTGAAGTAATCCCGCATACGAGACTCACCCAAAAGTCCGTCTTGATCTTCCCGGCAAGGGCGCCCTCCTCCACGCCGCCGCGAAGTGGTCCCACGTCCCGGGAACCTCCCTCGCCGGCCCGACGGTCACCCGGCTCGGGGGTAGTTCTCATTAATCGCCAGGGCTCGGATGCCATTGATATGGCGCGAACTGCCCCTCCGCTTACAATCAACCGCCTTTGCCACGAGCCATTAAGACAAATTGTTAGTCCGAAGTTTGATTTGCAACATGTCATATGAACAAGTAGTGAAAATATCAATGGCTACTTACTTGTCACCGTTAGGTCGAATCACCGGGCGGCGGGGAAAGGGATCGCCCCTCGTGGGGAGGCTCGAGGCCCCGCGCCGGTAGACCCCGGGCCGGCACTCGAGGAGGACGCCTCGACAGGTGTCTCTTCGCACCGAGTCCGAAGTCTGGCGGTGTGGCCCGACGACGGCCCCCGCCGGTCGCCGACGATGGCCCTACCGGTCCGACGACGACACAAACTCAAGCCTCCTCGTGGATCGGGCGACGTCGGCGCGCGCCTCGACGTCTCCACCGCAGTGCTGCTCGTCGGCCTCCTCCCCGTCGGCCTCCTCCTCGTCGGCGTGGGAGAGGGTGGGGGGGGTCTCGCGTGATGGATCGGACCCCCATCGACGTTGCCGCCTTCCGCCTGGCATTTTGTCGAGTCCCCGCAAAAAACAAATAGTAAACCAATTAGTATTGCAAAATGAACGAAATATAATTGAAAGGTAACAATAATAACAAAATAGTATTACATGATTTAGAAATTATCTCCTTGAATGCCTAAGGCTGGCATGTAGTCATCACTATCGCTACCACTATTGTAATCATCAATGTCACCATCCTCATCATCTGTATCGTCCTACGGAGGTGTTTCATACCTACGGGGTCGGTGGAGACGCGGTGCAGCAAGACCCGCCCACGAGGACGACCGGGGTCGCCGAGTCCCTCCCACAGGTCCTCCTACAAAACAAGGCCAAAAAATAGTTAGTGTCGACTCAAAATTTCGGCAACACCTCCCCTGCACGGGGAGGTTCCCAAAACCTGCAAAAAACATGGCACGAAGGCCAACAACCACATGCATATACCGAGAATGGGCACGAAGGCCACCAACCACCAATATGGGCACGAAGGCCACCAACCACATACATATACAATTACTAGTAACCCTACAACTAATACTAACAACTACTTACTAACTACTACTACTAACCCTACAACTAACACAACTAACTACTAGTACTAACAACTACTAATCAATACTACTAACCACTACTACAAGGGGAGGGCTTACCTTGGCCACAGAAACGAGTAAAGCAACGGTGAGCGACGACGGCGTGGATCACCGCAGCAGCACGAAGAACGACGACCGGTCCGAGCACTTTCTTCTTCCTCCTCCCCTTCCTCTTCTTCCTCCTCTCCTTCCTCTCCTCAAGTGTGGAGATGTCCGGGTTTTAGCCATCCGACGTCACAACTTGCTCGAAACTTTTTCAAATTTTTTTCACAGCCTCCCCATGAGATGACAAGACATCTCGCCAAGTTTCGTGATTTTTGAACTTCGTTTGGATTTTATAGAATTTAAAAACACCTTTCCCGCAGTAACTTCGTCATGTTCCGACACCAAAATGTTCGAAATTTCGCGCGAGTGTGCCCGAATTGAGCCCAGACATACGCCAAACATCATGAATAACATTTTTTGAATGACCAAATACCATTATTTCATGTACCTGCGGTTCAAATTTGGAGTCGTCCGTAAAAATGCAAAAAATAGAAATAATTCATGAAATATAGCAAAACAACTTGAAATTGTCCCAAATTGTGAAGATGAGATGTAACTACTGTACTAATGACACACAAAAAAATATGGGACGAAAAATCAAAAAAAAATTAATGGTTTGCCGAAAAGGGGATGGACACTCGGCAAAGACCCTTTGTTGAAAATGCGTATACACGGCACTTTCGGCAAAGCCGACCCTAGTTTGCCGAGTGTCTAACGGTGGACACTTTCGGCAAAAGTGACGGAGAACGGGGCCGTTTTCTCTGTTAACCTTTGCCGAGTGTATTGTTTTGCCGACCGCCGTGCACTCTCGGCAAATTTATAGATTTCCGAGTGCTATACTTCGCCGACCGCGGACACTTTCGGCAAAGTGGTCTTTGTCGAGTGCTTTCGGTTTGGCACTCGGCAAAAGACTCTCTTTGCCGAGTGCCCGACTTTTGCCACTCGGCAAACTTCAAAAGACTCGGCAAAGAAGCGGATTCCCTCGTAGTGCACTTTTTATAAAATGAATTCATATTGAAATACTCCGTACATGTTAGGCTTTGAAATTCTAATTGTGTATCATGTTTTGTGTAAAAAGGGAACAACTTAGTACAACGTGTAAATAAGTAGGGTACTCCCTTGGCTCATGAACAAAATACGTCGTTTATAGCAAGTTGACCGAAGGTAGTTTAACAACACAATCCCTATTCCACGGTGCTAGTAGCGATATGATGCTGACAAATACAGAGTATATATGTTGTAAAAAAAACTTAAAATCGTGTGATGTACTTTAATTTGAATATCTTCTTCCACTGCAAACTAATAAATATGCCCTACAACAATATGCCATGTTAGTTAGCATAGCGTGTCATTTGCTCGTCCACACCAATCTTCTCCATCAGAACATAATGGTCGCTTTGATGGCGCAGAAACGACTAAACATCAACCTAAGGTTTTATATGACGACATACTTTTCTAACAAATAATCAACGGTTAAGGCAAGAATGATAGAGTACTCTTTTAAATATGAGAACGACTTTTGTATAACACAACACCACTCATCTACCATTGGACATGCACTTGTACTACAATTGCTGGTCAAGTTGACGATCAAAATACAAAAACTGAATGCATAAACATATGTCTAAACTCTAAAATAGTAGATATAGACCAAATTAAATAGAGGTCGAAACAGATGAAATTTTGGAGCCAGTTGGGCTGTCGATGATCATCTATATGTTCTTCAGAGCCCCTAAGTTTTCTTTGCGTCTTGCTACAATATATGCTCCGACCATAACACCTACCTGTCATATCACTATCTATGAGCCTAATGACAGTCCTCCTACCCTTTCATAAATAAATTAAGTTATTAAGACACAGCCATCTTAGTCAGTCAGTCAGTCATTCCTTATATTATATATATCCTACTAATTCCTAGCTAACTATTACATGGTTGAGATCGATTGAGTAGGAACCGGCCTAACTTGAGTTGACGTCCCTGTGTTGTCCAAGTGAAGCTTGGCTCCCATCTCATGACACCACCAGCACCCCAAGCCCAAGGAAAAAACGGTCGCTCACGCGGCACGGGACGGCCGCCGATGGATGGCGACGCCGCGAGTCGGTAGCTCGTTCGGCCAGTCCGCTCCCACACGACACGAGCGCCACGCCATCCACGCGCTCGCTTCTTCCTTCTTGATCAGCGCTCGGCTTCAGACTCAGCTCTGGCCTTGTTTTAGTTAGGCGTGGCATCAGAAAGGCGTGCGGGTGCGGCACACACGACATGGTTGCCAGCTACGGACCGCAAGCAAGCAACCAAACCCAGATCGGGTGGCACGGCAACGGCAACGTCACGCTTTGGACGACGCCGACCTTTTCATGTTGTCCAGACAGGCAGGCCCTCCTCCTGTCCTCGTCCTCCCCCAGGGCCCAGGCCACAACAAGCGAATGGACAGTACAGTGCTGAGTCACCATAACTGCAAAGCTTCTGCAGCGGCTCAAACGTACCCAAGCCGTGGTTATCCGCTTTCTGTGGCCATGTCACAACTTTCTGATAATTTGCAGGCAGGGGACCAGCAAGGAATATCTTCAGAAGAAGTAACTAGTGAACGTAGTACACTGTAAGCGCCAAAACTGACCGGTTGTTGGCTTCCTCAGCTCGTCAGCCAGAGCTGGTAAAACATCTTACCTCCATATAGAAAACTACGAGTGCTCATCAAACCCTCCGCAGCATAGAAATTCTGAATTTTCGATAGTATCGAGCTCCTGGTTTGGAGTAGAATGCCGTCTTTCAGAAAAAGGGTAAATGTGTGATTGTGTGAAATGCCCACGTTGCAAACGACTGGACGACGCGCAAAAATATTTGGCACCCAAGTGCTTCTAGCAACAAGTCAACAAAGTAAAGGCACCCTAGCAAAAAGGACGCACACCCCAACCGCAAGACGCACACACACACAAGGAGCCAATCTAGCTAGGGTACACGACGACGGCCAGGCCCACAATGGACTTGCTATGAGCATCTTCCTATATTAAGCTACCTAGGCCGACGCCCACTTGCAGATTGACAGGGGAGGAGAAGAAATCATTGGCGGAATTCATGGTGTCCACGGGTGTGTTCCCTGGTGCGTACGTACGGGGGAGGCACCGGACCGGGCACCCTGTCCTGCCGGAGGACGGATGCGGCCGTTCCCGACCGAATCACTCGCTCCCCACCCGGATCCGCGTCTATCATCCTCTCCAAAGGCCACGGAGCAGCCAGCATGAGCATCGCGTGCTGTTCCGTCTTCCCAGCAGCAAGTCAGCGACACCGCGGTGATTCTCGGTGGCTGCCATCGAGGAATTCGCTGCCGGCCATTGAAGCTCTAGTGGTTTGAATTGTTTTCAAATAATATTTTTGTAATAAATAATCGCAAATATAGTATTTAGGTTTGAAGAAATGTGAATATAGCGCCTGATCTCTTCATCAGAGTGGCCTGGTCGTGGGTATGCATGCACCGCGGCGTTGCCCTGCTCGGTCCCAAAGGCGGTGGGCCGGCTGGCTGCTGGCAGTGGCAGCCCAGTGGAGTAGTGGACAGGACAGCGGTGCGGTGAGGTCTCGATGCAGCTCCCTCTTTTGCTTTGGGACCAAAGGGGGACGACCTGGCTGGAGGGGATCATACCCACGTCCACGCGATAGGCGCCTAGGGCCAATCTCCGGCGAAACCAGATCATGTCCGGCGGTAAATGGCAGCGATAAGCTGGCACAGGCCAGCAGCATGTACTTATATAATTGTGTATGCAGGTCAAAAAGGCCCACGACGGTTGCTTGCTTGCTTGCTGCTTTCGCAAGTGAGCTCAGTGGTCGGAGCATTAGCCCGTTTAGGATGGACCTATAGCCTAAGGAGACCAGCTATATCTCCACTCACCTCATCTCGAAGGATCAACCGGTACCAAAAATAAATATTTATACGGTGCAGTGAATCTTGGGAAAGGGCAAAACGAAGGGACAAAAGGTTTTTTTTTTTTTTTTTTTTTGAGAAGGAAAGAAGTACAAAACTTCTGTTCATCTTCCTCGAAGCCTTTAGAGATCCGTTTGTCACCGCCTCCGCCGGCCGTTTCCCAATCGTCGTGGGGCACCAGAGCCAAACTCCACAAGGTGGAGGCCGCAGATGAGGACTTACTTCTGGCGAATCAGCCGAATAAACTACCTCCCAGCGCATCGGCCAACTCCCGCTCCCATGACGCATCCTTCGAATCCACCGCCGGCAACCCGAGCAAAGCTCAGATTTTCACCAGAGAACATCTTCCTTGAAATTAACAGGTCAACAACATCATCACCCGAAGAAGACGATGATGATACGGCCCTCAACTCCTGACAGGTCTCCACAGCCTCTCCGTTGACGCCGGAGAAGACCGCCATCGGAGAACGGAAGAAGCTGCAAGAATTTATTCCGCTGCGGCCCGCCGCTTCGTATCGCCGGGCGTCGCCAGAAAAAACAAACCGCAGAGGAGCCACGCTCCTCCGGCACGACCTAACTCCACCGCCGAACATCGACGGCAAGCAAACCCTAGACCTAGATGGACTCGACCAAGACCCTACGAAGACAGCAGAGACTGTTGAAGAGGCGGACCCCGCTCGTCGCCACCACCGGCCGAGGCCGAGGCGAGAGAAAAACGGGGCCGCAGCGGTGGCGGCGGCGTCGCCCGCTTCGCGCTTCTTTTCTTTTCCGCGAGAGCCCTAGGCCTGGCGGCTCCTCTTCCGAAAAAGTCGACGACGGGGTTTTCAAACGAAGGGACAAAAGGTTGAAACAAGCATTTGACGCTAAAGATGTAGTAATATTGAGACTTTGGACCGGCCTTATTATTCTTGGGCTTAGCAAGAAGATTTATGGCCCTTAACTAACTACTCGAAAGTACTTTCAGGCCCAAAACTCACTCATCAATTGTCGTATGAGAAACCTCGCATCTTTGTTAAGTTGCATGCACTAACCAGTTCAACCCAAAAGCTTAAGCTATTGGGAAGAGGTGGGCAATGCACTTATACACATTTCAACACCCCCACGCACGTGCAGCCAGAGAGAGGCGCAAACGTGAAAAATAAAGGGGTGGAGGACTTAAATTGCCTCTACCAGGATTCGAACTCGAGACCTCTGGCTTTGATACCATGTTAAGTTGCATGCACTAATCAGTTCAACCCAAAAGCTTAAACTATTGGGAAGAGGTGGGCAATGCACTTATACACATTTCAACAAGTACTTCATGGAGACCAGCAATACCACTGTACAAGCAATTGCTTGTGACTGTCTACCAACTGATTCTGGTGCACAATGGTCTTATGACCGACGAAAATGGTAATGTCTGGCCGTTGCAAATTGCACTTAACATAGGAGTATTCCTTTTCTTTTCTTTTTCTCTTTTTATACACAAAAAGACCAAGTCATATGTAGTATGCGAATCAACGAATCTGATCGATCCTGACACGAGGAAAGGCAAGCCACACCCAGCCACCCGGCGGCGGCGCCACGCCATTTGTGTCAGCCTTAGTGCTGAACCAAACAACACATGAATATAGTACCCCTGTCGGCCGCTGGAGGGCCGACAGGCCCCAATACACGCCAGCGGGCCGACAGGCCCCAATACACGCCAGCGGGCCGACAGGCCCCAATACACGCCTGATCTCTTCATCTGAGTGGCCTGGTCGTCGATATGCATGCATGCACCGTGACGTTGCCCTGCTCGGTCCCAACCCTAGCCTATTTTTTAATTTTTTTTAATAATGCAGACCTGTTTAAATTCGCTTCCACGAGGAGTCGAACCCAGGTCTGCTGGGTGTTACTCAGGTACTCTAACCAGTAGACTAGAGGCCCTTTCACTATTTTTTTTACTCTCTCCATCACATTAATTTTTAGATGCATATATCAAGCATTAAATGTTGGTAAAATAAATAACTAATTAGCACCTCTATCTAAGACTCCACAAGCAATCCAGTTCTAGTTTATTATTTTGCCAAACATTATATTAGGAATCAGAATAAAAAAAAATAATGCGCCTTGCAATAAGATGAGAAATGTCTTGCTAGATCAAAGAATAGATTAAAAAATACAAAACAGGCAGCAAACCTGCCAAAAATCCACCACTCGCAAAATTAATTGATGATGAGTACAAGAGGTATTATGAACTAACCTGGGAGTCCAGCATGTTAAAACATTTGTATTCCAATGAGCAAAGATACTATTATTTCCATAATAAGCTGTATGTTGCATAGGAGAAAACAATGTCTCAGAATCTACCATTACCCTTAACCTTATACAACATTTTTTTTTTTTCCTCGTGAGAGGCCACGTCACCTAAAATTTCTGCCCGTTCGATTGTCCGTCAACTTCCAGCGCACGCCCGTTCCATTCTGTACCATCAAGTCACCCTCGCGGAGACCACGTCCGCCGTTTGCGAGTCACGGCACCGCGCTTCCTTCTGCTCCGCCACCGCCCCGTCCCACGCCTCGCGGATTCGATGCCCTCTGCTTCACCCTGCCCATGTCTCCAGCGTCGGCTCCGCCTCTCCCTCGCGACGCGCCTGCCCTCGGCGTGCACTCCATCCCGATCGCTTCTCCTGCACTGTGCGTCGGCCCTGGAAGTTTGGAACAACCGAGGCCCCTACAGCAGCACCGCCCCCGCTTGCGGTTGTCCCCCATGCACAGCGTCTACATCGACGGCCAGCAAATGCAAGTATGCTGAGCATGCCTTCTTCTTTCTATTTTCTATGTTTTCTCTACTGTATGTGTACATGTGAGTGTACAAACAATTAGACCTTCAAGCCAAATGTGAGTGTATAAACAATTAGACCTTGAAGCCACCGGTCAAGCTCCCTCTGTTATTTCTTTGCTATTGGTGGCTTGCGCCCTTGAACTGCTCGATGAAATACCCCAAGGGGCCTGTTTCCTGATTTTGTATTGGTTCGATGCCTTCAAACCATTACCTTATCAGACTGTCCCGTACTGCATCAGACATGGTGCCTTCCAATCATTAGCTTAACGTATACTGCCAGCCGTAAAGAGGTATTTTTGTTACCCCTTACCGCCAATGCTAATCTTTACATTTATTTCGTTGTTTAATGACAATCGCCACATATGTAAACCACCTTTGCTATTGTAGTTAAATATGTTGCATATGCCGTGTGCTCTTATATTTGGACTCTACTTTGCGCGGGGTTCTCAACTAGTCAGAAAATATTTTCATACGCAATAAGTGAGAATGTGAGCTCCTAGTGAAAGTTTCATATGCAAAGTCATACCTTTAGAAAGATGGTTTTAATCTGCAGAATCGGAGTCATCATCAGCGTATACAGGAGCTGACCTTTTAGGCAAGAACTCTTCATCAGGATAGTGCGAATAACTGTAATTGAAAATAAGAAAGCAAATTAATTAGGACAGAGCTAGTGGTGTAAATGAATCATAACAATAAAGAACCGGATGCAAAAAAGAAACTACAATATGACAATGGCATATGAGCAGGCCTGCTCATAGGCCCAGGTAACTGCACCTTTTCGCCACCGTTCGGCCCATTAGCCAGCACAACAAATCTGCATTCCTTTTCTACTCGCCCTCCGGCTGCCGGCATTCCAAGCAGCGTTAACTGGGCCCACCGAATCCTAGGCCCATCCGTCAGTGGCAAAAAGAGCCTACAACAGTGGCCTGGAACCTTCTGGAACGTGGCACAATTGGATTTGGGGATAATCGCTCGCCGCGCCACCCCCAACGGCAAAAATTCGAACCCCAAACCCTCCCCTCGCCTTCCCCGATCGCTGCCACCCGCCCGCACCGAATCCATCCCGCTCCCGAAACCTTTACTAGTACTACTTCTAAGACTAATATTCTATTTTTTACACTAGAAAGTTCACCATTTTTTTCCTTCTTATTTCTTGCTTAGGCCTCGTTTAGATGCTAAAAATATTTGCCAAAAAGCACTTTTCTAACTTCTATAACACTCCTCAGAAGACTTTCGTTTGTATTTGGTAAACATTGTCCAATAATGGACTAACTAGGCTCAAAAAGATTCGTCTCGTGATTTACAACAAAAAAACCGTAAGTAGTTATATTTTTTTACCTACATTTACCGCTCCAAACATATGTCTTTTCTTTTGATGTATTTAATGTAATGTGATGGAGAGAGAGCCTAAACATTTGGAAGTTTTTGGCAAAACTTTAGCCATCTAAACAAGGTCTTAATAAGATTGATACATCCCCACTCCTTATATAGAGAGGTTTACTTGACCCCTAAGCAAGCAATCCTTATCTCTTAATTAACCCTAACGGGCTATACCACCGACCTAGGCCCAATAGGCCCCCAGCCTGGTTGCAAATTGCAAATATTCCCTTTCCCCTTGCTCCTTTTATAGAAAAAAAAGAGAGGATAGTTTATAGTCATGTTTGGAAAATGTACAAGAAAAGAGGACAGTTTACACTTCTATCTCAAACATGGGTTTTTTTTTTTCTATTCCTATGTTTTTCACGTGAAATGAAACTTATTCATGTAAAACTCCCGCATTATTTTTATGTAATTGTCGCGTTCCAAGACTCTACATATAGTCATCTCTAGTATGTCTGAACCGACGAGTCCAACCGATCATCTCAAGAGGAATGTTAATTGGACAACATCAGTGACTTATTTTATGCCCTCACTTTCAATTTCCAAACGGAGCAGACAAATTTCATGCTGCATACTGCCATGCCTGTTCATACTGTGGAGTGTTTCCTGTCATGCAACGTCACTACTCACTAACCCGACCATTATTCAAACCATCAAGATTGACCAACTATGAGAAAGAAGAAACCGTTGACGTGGTTACAGGCACAACACGGACTTGACGGGACTGCCAGAGCTAAGACTAGACAATGTAGTAAAATGGGTCTCTTTATCCCCGGACCGGTGCCTAACACTGTGGCCGGCCGAAAAAACTTCGGCACCGACGCATGTAGGTGAGCCGGTGCTTCAAACGTAAACAATTGTATTCCCTGACACACGGATGACAGAGGACTGGGCGAGGTGAGAGAAGAGGGCCAAGCGCCAAAGGATTTTTTTTCTGAACAGCGAGAGAAGGATCGATGCCTACACTGTGGCTATGCAAGGAGATAAGCATCGATGCTTGATGTCGAGGAAAAAAAATTTTTGGCACCTCAACACTGTGGACAGTCTAAGACTCTACATGGGTGTGTTTAGAGGCCAAATGTTTGGCCGAATTTTGCAACCGTTTAAAACTGTGTTAAAAGAATTTTCATTTGTTTGTGTTAAATATTATCCTACTATTGGGTAAACTAGGATCAAAAGAATCGTCTCGTAATGTACATCTAAACTGTGCAATTAGTTTTTTTACCTACATTTTCATACTTCTTATCGTCTTTTTGGTGCATTTAATGTTTCGATGTGATGGGAATGCAGGAAATTTTATTGGAGTAGTTTGGCCTCTAAACACACCCATTATTTGCACAAACGTACCTCTTCGCCTGTGTCGATTTTCTGTTGAGTGAAACACAACAAACTGTACATGCAGATTAGTGACAGTGACCACTGCCACTCGTCTGTTTTCAGGCCAAAAAAAAAGCTCTGTATCAGTTATTACAGAGCTCGTTTCTTCAACTCGCGGTGAACCTGATCAAGCCATGCTGCCTACACTCTTCCTCTTCCTCGTCACGCTTGACCGCCTCGTGGCCGCCATGAACGACACCGTGTTCACATTCAACGGCTTCTCCGGCGCGAACCTCTCCCTCGACGGCATGGCCACAGTCACGCCAGACGGCCTGCTCATGCTCACCAACGGCACCACCGCGCTGAAGGGGCACGCCTTCCACCCCACTCCGCTGCGCTTCCACGGCCCGGACGGACGCGCCGTGACGTCCTTCTCCACAGCCTTCGTGTTCGGCATCATCGGCCAGTACCCCGACGTGAGCAGCCAAGGCATGGCGTTCGTCGTCTCCGCGAGCAGGAACTTCTCCACGGCGCTGCCGGGCCACTTCCTGGGTCTGGTCAACGCCGCCGACAACGGCAACGCCAGCAACCACCTCTTCGCCGTCGAGCTGGACACCGTTCTCAACGCCGAGTTCCGGGATATCGACGACAACCACGTCGGGATCGACGTCAACAGCCTCACCTCCGTGCGAGCGGCCTCCGCCGGCTACTACGACGACCAGAGCGGCTCGTTCAGAAACCTGAGCCTCATCAGCCGCAAAGCTATGCAGGTGTGGGTGGACTACGATGGCCGGGCCATGGAGCTCAACGTGACCATGGCTCCCGTCGAGATGCCCAAGCCAAAGAAACCTCTCTTGTCAACCGTCGTCAATCTCTCGGAGGTGGTCACGGACCCGGCGTACGTTGGCTTCTCCTCGGCGACGGGGATAATCTTCTCCACCACTACGTCCTGGGCTGGAGCTTCAGGATGAACGGCGAGGCCCCGGCTCTGAACGTGTCGATGCTGCCAGCTCTGCCGCGCACGACCGGCAAGACCCGTTCAAAGGTCCTCGAGGTCGTTCTGCCAATCGTGTCTGTGGTGTTCGTTCTCGCACTGGCCACGGCGATCGTCGCCATCGCCAAACGGAGGGCGAAGTTCGCCGAGCTGCGCGAGGATTGGGAGGCTGGCTTCGGCTCGCACCGCTTCGCGTACAAGGATCTGTTCTACGCGACGGACGGCTTCAAGGACAAGAACTTGCTTGGCAGAGGAGGATTTGGGAGTGTGTACAAGGGCGTGCTCCCGAAATCCAAGGCGCAGGTCGCCGTCAAGCGGGTTTCGCATGAATCCAGACAGGGGATAAAGGAGTTCGTCGCGGAGATCGTGAGCCTTGGACGCCTCCGTCATCGGAGCGTCGTGCAGTTGCTCGGCTATTGCCGGCGGAGAGGTGAGCTCCTCTTGGTCTACGACTACATGCCCAACGGCAGCCTCGACAGGTATTTGCACGACCAAGATAATCCCACCTTGGATTGGGGCCAGAGGTTCAAGATAATCAAAGATGTAGCGTCAGGCCTGCTGTATCTTCACGAAGGATTGGGAGAAGGTCGTCATCCACCGGGACATCAAAGCCAGCAACGTGCTCCTCGACGCGGAGATGAACGGCCGGCTGGGCGATTTCGGGCTTTCAGGATGTACGACCATGGCACGGATCCAAACACCACACACGTGGTTGGCACCATGGGGTACCTAGCCCCAGAGCTCGGGCACAGAGCCAAGGCTGCACCGGCCACTGATGTGTTCGCGTTCGGCGTGTTCCTTCTCGAGGTCACATGCGGGAGGCCGCCGGTCGAGGAGGACGCTCAAGAGAGCCAGGTCGTGCTCGTCGACCGGGTGCTTCACCATTGGCGCAACGGCTCCATCATGGAAGCAGCTGATCCGAGGCTCGGAGATGACAATGCCGCCACGGAGGTCCAGCTGGTGCTCAAGCTTGGCCTGCACTGCTCACATCCACTGGCCAGCGCGAGGCCTAGCATGCGGCGAGTTGTCCAGTGCCTTGACGGCGACATGGTCTTCCCGGAGAATGAGGTGATGCACAATGAGGTGATGCACATGAATTTGAGTTTCAGTATGGCGACTCTGATGAAGGACCAACAGCGTGAGCTAGATGCCGTGGCGTAAGAGTTGTCCTCAGCATCAAGCGCTGGCACTATGTCTAGCACTCTGTCGGGAGGACGATAACGGCATATGTAATGTTCTGTACTTCTGTGACTAAGTAAAATGGTCACATGTTTTCTTGTTTGGTTCCTTCAGACCCCAAGCAAAGTGTATGCCCCATTGTCTTTAATTTATAAATAAAGATAGGAGTACGGATGCAGTAAATGAAACTGTCCAGATCAATTTCTTATCTGAGAGCTTGAATTCCCATAACTGATCTGGTAAACCAAAAAATGTGAGTGACAAAAATCTGAATTTATCACCCCTCTCCCACTTCACACCTTAGAACGCACTGTTCTCATAGAGAGAGACACTTTCCCATCTTCTTAACCCGAAAGAAATGGCTGAGGAGAAGAAGGTTCCTTTTGGGGACTAGCTGACAAATGTTTCGCTCTCTGCTCATTATTTATTTATTTATTTATTTTAAAAAGAGCTCCTTACATTACACGTCTGAGAATGAGTCAAAAAGATGGCCGGCCGGCCGGCAAAGTAACGAGACAAGAGTAGCTAGTAACAACTTTCTCCCTCCATCCCAAATTGTAACTTCGTTTGACTTTTTTGGCTCCAAGTTTAACCATTCGTCTTATTCAAAAAAATTGCGCAAATATAGTCAAATTTAAGTCATTCTTTAAGAACTTTTATTAATAAAAAAGTCACGACAAAAAGAAAACGATATTTTGCACAAATTTTTAAATAAGACAGTGGTCAAACTTGTCGTCGAAAAAAGTCAAACGACTTACAATTTGGGATGGAGGGAGTAATAAACACTCTCTTTCCCTGAGGTGACATGAAACATTAAGTTCGGCAGTCAAAAGAACCATCCTTTCCAGGAAGGCACATGCGAGAGAACAGTATTGGTGATGGCATTACTTTGTTGAATTGACTTTGAAGAACACCTACGTCCAGTTCAACAGAATTCTTCCACATTTTGTAGCCATTAGGTACTGCCGCAATCGGTCTGAAAATAGACTGCTGCCTCCCCAGTAACAGATGTTCGAGAAGTTTGCCCAGCTGATGCACACGGCACAGCCATGGTTAGCGTCAGGTCCGTCTCCATCCTTCTACTCTTTGTCCTCCACAAAATCGAGCTGGTTTCATCAGCCAGCGATGAGCAGTTCGCCTATGAAGGTTTCGCTGGTGCAAACCTCACCCTTGATGGCGCTGCCGCCATCACGCCAAGCGGCCTACTTGCTCTAACCAATGACAAGCACACCAAAGGTCATGCGTTCTTCCCGGCTCCTCTCTCCGCTTCCACAGACCAGTGAGCAACACTGCCCTCCAGTCATTCTCAGCCACTTTCGTGTTTGCCATCATCTCTGAGCACGCCCAGCTGAGTGATCACGGCCTCGCCTTCGTGCTCGCACCTAGCAGCAACCTCTCGGACGCCAGTGGAGCACAGTACTTGGGGCTCCTCAACATCAGCAACAATGGCAAGGCCAGCAACCACATCCTCGCTGTCAAGCTTGATACGGTCCTCAGCCCTGAGTTCCATGACATAGACAGCAACCATGTCGGCATTGACGTGAACAATCTTCAGTCCATGGAGTCTCACACTGCCGGCTACTATGAAGATGACACTGGCAAGTTTCTGAACCTGACGCTGATGAGCCGTAAGGCCATGCAGCTGTGGGTGGACTACAGCGGCCAGGGCATGCAGCTCAATGTCACCTTAGCACCTCTGGATGTTGAGAAGCCCAAGGACCCTCTGCTGTCAACCGCCATCAACCTTTCAGAGATAGTGAACACTACAACATACATTGGATTCTCATCGGCGACAGGTCTCTCCATAGCTTACCATTACATACTTGGCTGGAGCTTCAGTTTGAATGGAGTTGCACCTGTCCTCAACTCATCTAACCTACCTGAGCTGCCAAGATTACCTCACCAGAAGAGCTCCCTATCTGAAACTTTGGTGATAGTACTGCCATTTGCCACGGCTGGTTTCATCATCGCATTGCTCATTGGGGTGTTCATGTTTATGCGAAGACGGTTGAGGTATGCTGAGCTCCATGAAGATTGGGAGGACGAGTTTGGGCCACACCGGTTCTCTTACAAGGACCTCTTCCATGCTACTAAAGGGTTTGTGAGCAAACAATTACTTGGGACAGGAGGATTTGGGAGAGTGTACAAAGGGGTCCTTTTGGAATCTAACTTGGAGATTGCAGTAAAGAGGGTGTCGCATGATTCTAAGCAAGGAATGAAAGAGTTTATCGCAGAAATTGTTAGCATGGGGAAGCTTCGACACAAGAATCTAGTGCAGCTACTTGGATACTGCCGCCGCAAAGGCGAACTTCTATTGGTCTATGACTACATGTCAAATGGTAGCCTCGACAAGCATTTATATGACCAGAGCAGACCTGTTTTAAGTTGGAACATAAGGTTTCACATCATCAAAGGCATTGCATCTGGTTTGTTGTACCTCCATGAGGATTGGGAACAGGTTGTTGTTCACCGAGACATCAAGGCGAGCAATGTTCTTCTTGACAGTGAGATGAATGGATGTTTAGGTGACTTTGGCCTTGCAAAGATGTACAGTCATGGCACCAACCCAAGGACCACAAATGTCGTTGGCACCATGGGATATCTCTCCCCTGAGCTGCTCCGCACAGGGGAAAGCATCACCAGGAACCGATGTTTTTGCATTTGGGATGTTTCTATTGGAGGTGACCTGTGGACGAAGGCCACTAGACCATGACCAGGTAGTGCTGCTAGACTGGGTGCTTGAGCACTGGAACAAAGGAACACTTCTTGACACGGTGGATGCACGGTTGAGTGGTCAGTACAGTGCAGAAGAGGTGACCTTGGTTCTAAAGCTGGGGCTCCTATGCTTGCAGCCAATGCCTAATGCACGGCCTAGCATGCGGCAAGTCTTGCATTACCTCGCCGGTACATTGACAGTCCCAGAGATGGCAATGATGAACCTGGACTATAGCACTATGATGTTTGTGCAAAGTGACGGGTTCGACTCATATGCCATGTTGGATGCGTCATCACTTGTGGCAAGCATTGGTCCTGAATCTGACCTCTCAGGAGGACGATGATGTTGACTTGATTTCCTATCGGTTATCAGTCTTGGTCAGTAGTGTCTCCAATTTTTTTTTTTCTTTTTAATCAGTAGCTTAACTTGGACTGGAAAATGTAACCCCGTCCACTGCTTAGCTTTGTATTACTCCCGTAAACTCAAATATGCGTATGCCCACATGATTTGTTATGAAGCAAAATATGTAATCTTGGTGGAACTAGAGCTAATGGTAGCAGGGAAACAAAAACACAACTGCATTATCTGCATCCACAAAATCTATTTGGGATGAAAGTTGCAACAGAAGAAACAACTTATATCGCATATTCGACAGAAACAAAAACATTGCCACCCAACACTAATATCAGGTTATGCATGGGGCAGAATCAATGTTTGCAACACTGCCCATGAATAGTAGTATCTATCAAATGCAACAGTATACATACAAGGAGGGAGATCCAGATGCACATTGTGCAATGCCCTTTGCTTATTGGTTCATCTCCTTGCTCTCTTGCTCAATCATATAAGCCTTCTTCATTTCTTCCAGAACTTCGTCATTTGTGCTGCCAAGGCATACAAAGCACATGGTGAACATCCACATGAATAGGATGTGTTTCTCATGCCAACACTAGTATCAGTAAACAAATGCAACATACAACTTCTTGAAAGAGTGTAAAAGAGAACATCCTCCAGGCTACAGTGATATGTCCCAAACTGAAGAAAACAAAAAGCACTTCAACCAAAGGAATGAAAATCATTAGCATTGTCACTAACTTCTTGTCACGTGAAGACACTCTCATGCTGGTCATGAACTCATGATGGATAGCAGCACAGCACATTTTTTATTTTCCCATACAAATTGATCAGTACTCCAACCATTCCAAACTATAAGACATTTTGGCTTTTCTATATACATCATTTTGTTTATGCACTTAGATATACACTATGTCTAGACACATAGTAAAAAAGCAATGTTACATCTAAAAACACCAAAAACGTCTTATAAGAACGGAGGGAGCAAATAATACTGGGGTCATCAAATAGCAAACACAGCATTTGTATTGACAGGGAATCAGGTAAATTGTCAACCATCAACATTATTCAGTGTTTTAGCATCATTCCCCATGAGACCATGCTCAATATGTGGTTACTTCTGGAATTCTTGACAGGGCACACTGAAGTTGACTATCAAAATTCGTCACATGTAAATATTAGAGAAAAAGATTAACCATATCTAAGTTAAAATTATGCTGATGAGATAAAATTGTAGTAACATGTAATAATCACCTAGCATGGTATTCCAAAGTCAAATCAACCAACAGAAATGCATCTTATGAATAACTAAATGAAACATGTTGCTGTTTGTAACCCAAAAAAAACTAGAGTTGAAAAGAGGAAAAATCTACACATATATTTTAAATTTTAACCATACTTTTCTGCTACTGTACAGATAAGAGGTATCTATGTCTGTAATAACAGGCAATATGCAATTTTTTCCCTTTTTCGGTCAGGTTCTGGTTTGATGCCAAAGACACGTTTGTTTCTGGTATGGGTCTGTAAGACAGTAAGAGTAAGTGGGTGGCTGGGTGGGCTGGAGGGGGCATGAAAAATTTAGAGCTCCACTAGGGGAGAATGGGTGAGCATGTTGGGTGTGTTGGTAATTTATTTATTTATCTCCTTAATACAATGATACACATCTCTCCTCCTACAAATTCCACAAATTAAATACATATGAAAAGGTAAGGTGAATAGTGCTGCTACATGCAAACAGACTGTAGACAATAAATGTGAGTGCAATTTTACTATACACAACAAAAATCAAACAAATAACAGAGATGTCACCTGGATGCTTATTCTAACATAGTGAACTTACAAAACTGGAATGTAATGACTAATGAGCACTTACTATTGATGAAGGCACTCATTTAACTCTTTTTTGCTTGTTTGCGGCATTGCCATACCACGGAAAATGTTCTTCCTCGAGCACATTCAGCATATTTCGAACAATAGAAATCACATTCCTTAAGGGCCTTTTGTTTCATTTTGCTCCGCAAAGCTGAAAATAGAAACAGATAATGGCAGAGTTAACTCTTAGAAATAGGTACAGATACAACCATCTTGAATGGGTTTCCTCTTTCCTGGGCATAATCTAAAAATCAGTCTCAATGAATGCTAATGAGCATCTCCAACAGGGACGTGCCAGTAGACTACAAGCCTTGCCATGTCATCAGTTTGCTTACAGTAGAGAGAGGAAAATTGCTACTACATAGCAGAGAGAAGAGAGATGGGTGTTAGCTATTAAATAGTAGCTACCTTAATAGATTCATCAAAATTCCAGGTCAAAATGATGATCCGGGTCAAGGATAAAAACAATAAGAATTACTGAAATGTTTGATAGATATAGTGCATATAGTCCCTCCATCCCCAAAAAGAGTGCAATTCTAAACTTTTTGAGTCAAACAGTTTAAAAATTTGACCATATCTATAGAAAAAATACTAAAATTTTTGATACCAAATACGTATAATTGGATTAACCATGGAATATATTTTCATAGTAAAATACTAACAATTATGATACAAAATCGGTAGAGCAATTTCCTCAATAATTAAGAATAGTTTGTTCACTCCACCGGGCATGGAATACATTCTGTCCACTTCAGTGAGAAAACATTCTGGTATTCATTCCGTTACAGTAAAAGGAATGCACTAATATTCAGGTGTAACAAGCTGGCAGATACGGTTCTAAATTTCTAATGGCCTGTTCAGATGAGTACTCTACCACAAAGCTCAAATCTGTTATACTAGCTGGTAAGAGACAAAAAATTGACACCTACATGACTAACAACACAAAATCAATGGAAGTTCATGCAAACAACCTGTCGTCGTTCAAATACCAACTACCACAGTCAGTGAATGGTGAAGAAGGGACAACATAAGACGAACAACCAGCGGATTTAATCTTGCAGCCAACTATCCATCTAACACAGAGAATGAATAGGCGCTCGCGTACTCCAGACCGCCGAAATCAACAAATGAAAAATGCTAGGAAGCACGGACGGGATGATGCGGGAGTCACCTTCCTCGACCTTCTTCTTGACGTGATTCTCCCGGGCCTCCTCGAGGTACCCCATGTCGCTACCTCTCGCGGACTAGATGCTGCCGAACTGGATTAGGGGAGAGATCGAACAGTTGGGGGTTAAACCCTAGCGCCCTTGGAAGCGAACGCGGACATTGACGGCGAGGTTTTCCCTCTCCTCCTGCTCCGAGTGGGTGAACTCTGCTCGCACGTGGAGGAGTTTGCTGAAGTTGGGCTGTTGAACCGTCCGTCGGCGGCCCACGCATTACATGGGCCACTTCTGTTTGATCGACGTGTCCAAAACTTTTTTTCTTGGACAAGATGGCCGAGCATGGCTATAGTACGTCGGAATAACTTGGGCCTGACCTATACGTCTCAGAGTGTCGGACAATTTGGGCTTAAAATCGACTTTTTGTTTTCCTTTGCTTATATTAATTAAAGGCCTGTTTACTCCCATAGGATGCAAAATGCAAAATGTCAATTACTTTGAAATGATGAATGCAAAATGCCAAAATTTACATGGGTGTTTAGTACCATCCAAAATGCCAAATTCTTCATGGGGTGGGTGAGGGCGGCACAGGCTCCCAAGCGCATTTTGGCTTTTTTTTGGCCTCTTGAGGCGAAAATCCAAAATGGAGAATGGTCAATTTTTGCCCAAAATTTTGAAAGTGAAATGAAGAACTATAGACACCCTGAAAAGAACTGTTGGATTATTAGTCCTGAGGTGATGGGATGATGAAGGTCTGAACAGTGAACAACTCTGAACACTGAACGCGTCGTTGTCATGATGGGACCAACGGTGGTCTCAAATTTCGGGATTGCTCATAGGTCCACTCAACCACACGAGATTCTTGGACGGATTCCCACAGTTGGGCGACGAGGACAACTCACTCGACCAACACCAGCAACGAACGACCGAGTCACTAGTCCTGGCAGGTACGGCAAACTGACGAGCGAATACAGCTGCCGAGCTCGACGCTTTTGGCACCAACCTGTCGTAAAGAAAGAACTCAGGACGGCAAATCGATCGATCGGGCAATGGCATCTCTTTAGATCGAGGAACGCGTAGGCACGTACGTGCGCTTGCGTGGTACACTCATCGGGAAATTTAGGTGAAAAAGTGTTTCTTGCTGCATGATTATTTGACTCTCGCTCGCGCGCGGGCGCGGTAACTTGGTCAGGTTATGTGTGTGTTTCTGGAAAGGGAAATGGATATGATCCAGGTGTAAGAACCGAAGGAGGGACGATTGGTTGCCCAATGGTACACGTTGGAGGAAAGCGCTAGAGATGTTGGTGGCGTTGGTACCCAGTGCTTGACCAAAGGACAAGGCATGCACTGCATGCGGCGCATCATCGCGTGCATCAGACATATATCATGGCGAATTTGTATCGTGCTGCTGCTCACAGAGAGGCACGTATTATCTCCTATCTTTAGTTAGCGGTGCATCTAGCCAACTAGGTAAAGGTACTTTTGGAAGAATAATTCAGGTTCATTGCTCTTCTCAAATAAAAAAAAAAAAAAAAAGGAAAAATAATCGAACCGTGCGGTAAATGACCAACCTTAAACTGTGTTGTTATACTCCTAATCGAAGTCCAGTGGTGACACAGACAGACTCGTGGAAAAAAAAAATAGATCAGGTTGTTGCAGCGCGGGTTGGGTTGCTGCGATAAGATTAAAACCTGTAGTCCCAATCGCCTTCATATGCAGGCAGGCAGCCACGGATGATGACTGCAATGACGATAGGTGTCGGCGTCAGTGCAGATGATGGGCTCTTTACACAAGAAGGTCCATCACCGGAATAAAGAAGGCGCCTAGTTTATCTGGTGGCTGCTGCTCTAGTAGTCAAGTGACAGGTATTGAGTTGCTCCCCGCCGCTTTGCCTGCTTGGATCCATCACGGCATCATCATCCTATGGTAGCCTTTCTAATCCTGCCCATGATCTTTTTAACCCGCTAATAATAACTGAGGAAAAATCACGCCGCGATCTGTTGTACCATTTTCCAGTGATGTTGTGTCGCGGTGTGAGCACTGAGTGGCCTCTGGACTGATGCCTCCCGACCCTCCCACCCTCCCGACCCGACCCGTTGGCGCCCGCCCCGCCCACAGCGCCCGCCGGGCGACAGCCTGCCACCTCCCTCCCCCATCCCAGCCCAGATCCGAGTTCCCCTCGAGCTGATCTACTAGTCCATGTCACCGGCGGGGGCATTCCGGCGCTCCTCGGTGCGCCTGTTGCCGGGAGCGGGGCACTCTTCCCGGCGGCGGCCACCGGGAGCTGCTCGCCGTGCGGCGGCGCGGTGGCTTCCGGCAGAGCCTCGCGCCCGGGCCGCGAAGGGTGCCGGCGGTGTCGCCACCGCCCATTGCCAGCGTCGAGCTCGCGGCCCGCCCGCCCGGGAGGCCACGCGCCCGCGGCGCCGGGAGATCAACATTTGTGCGCCTGCGATGGGCGCACACCTCCCACGGCGCGATCGAGGCCGCCGCCCGCCCGGCAGCGACCCCATCGACGCCGCGGCGTGATGCACGCCCATCTCATTGCCGGCGCTCATCGCTGCGAACTCAGCGTGGGCTGCGCGTCGGGCCGCAGCGGCCCGGGTGCGGACTAGGCGGCGGGCGCATCGGGTCCGGTGCGGGGGCTCTCCACGACCACTGCACTCCTCGCCCTCACCCCGCTCCGTCCGAGCTGCCGATGGCGCCGTCGCTTCGGTCCCGTCGTGCGGGAGCTCCAGCGTCCTCGCCGCCTCCTTCCCGTCTTTGAGGATGGGCGGGGGCGTCGAAAAAAAGCTTGTGGATGAAGGCTGCTCCTCCCAGAACCACGGCCTCCGCAGTGCGTGCCTCTCGGCGGGGCTCGTCCCTTCTTTCCCTCCTCCGTTGGCGGGACCAAGGAGGGGCGTTAGGTCGATGGACTCATGTCCAAAGCTCCACGATGAGTTCGAGCCAACCACCGCCCGCCCGACTTCCGCGCCTTCCACGCCCGGTTGGCCGCGGCGCCGGCCCTCCTCCGCGGGGGCCATACGCTTCCCCGTCCCGCCGTCTCCGGCTCACTGGGGGGAGTCGCCCGCCAGTGCCCCTCCGGCCATCGGCGAGGCACACCCGGCGTCGGTGGCGGATCCGTCGAAGCCACCGGTGGCCTTCGGTTCCGCAACGGCGCTCCCCGATGAATCTTTGCCGCCGCCTCAGCCTTTGCCCGGTCGTAGCCTCGGGAATGGAGCTCAGGGCGTGGCGTCGGCACCGCCAAGAAGAAGCCTTGACGGGCACGCGCCGCTCAACAAGGGAGATGACCTCGCTCGCCGCCGCCCCGACCCTGGCGTGACGGGCGCAATGTGGCCGTGGGCGTACTCGGCTCCGGTCGGTCGCATCCCCGTCCACCAACGCCTTGGTCCGGCCGACGCGGGCGGTCGCAAAGCGGCGAGGCGCGCCCGTCCACCTAATGGCCGGGACCCCATCGCCCGGCCTGTAACACCCGTGTTTTTGCATCATTTTAAAATTCACTAAAAATTTGAACTTTTTCTAATTATAACTAAAACTTGATTTATTTTCGCTAAACCAAAACCCTGTTTTTCGAAAACCTGCATATCAAACTCTCACCATATAGAAAATAGGAAATCTTGTTTGTTGTCGAGCTTTATGGTGACCAAAAGGTGCAAGGTAAGTTCTAGATTTTAGTTATGGAAGTTTAATATTGCATGAGAATGATTTACAATTTTCTCTCTGAATAAAATACGAAACTTCGTGTGTACCAAATATATTGAATATTTTTATGAGCACGGTAAATAATTATTCTCGACAATAAAAATCACGGGAATATAAGTGTGCTTGTATAAATAGTTATAAAATATATGGTACACATGAAATCACGAGGGCTCGGGGAAAGCATGTGTGCTTAAATATATATAAAACATTTATGCGATGCAGTGAATAAACATTTTCATGAGTATGAATCATAGGAAGGTTTAAATGAGTACTTGTGCAAATGTTTATAATAAATATATTTACACACATAGGAGGAAAAGGGAGAGAGAAAGAATAAAGGAGAAAGGAGAAATAAAAAGGGAAAGGAAATAGAATTCAGAAGGAGCTCTCGGGCTCACTTCCTCCTTCCTTCCCCCCTCTGGCCCGCCCCAACCAGCCCTCACTTCCCTTCCCTTCCTCCACCCGTGCGACGAGGCCAGCCAGCGACGAGACCCCGGGACGGTGGCCCCAACCTGGCTGGCACCGGGTGCCCACCTACTCCTACCTTCCCTCGCCGACCGGTAGGGGCCCATGACCCTTCTTCTCCAACCGCGCCGAGCAGCGTGGGGCGGCGGCATCGCGGCCCGCTTCCTTGCTTTCGGACTGCCGCGGCGAGGAGACCCGGCCGGCGGGACACGGTGACCTCCTCGGGAGCAGCCCGGCGTCGCCGGCCTGCGTCTCCCATCTCCGTCGTCAAGCGGGGGACGGTGGTGAGGGCAGCCACCATCAAGGGGATGCCGCCGGGAGGCTTTCGGCGCCGCAGGAAAAAGTCGCGAGCGGGCAAGCGGCTAGCCTGGCGATGGCGGCGGCGGAGAGCCGAGCCGCGAGGAGCTCACTAACCTCCGGCCAGAGCCCGACGCCCGCCCACCCGGGATGTCGGGTCAACCTCCGCGGCCGCCCGCGGCCACCTTTGCCGCCATGGCCCGGTGGCACCGTCGGGCTTGAAGGCGCCACCGAGGAAACAGTGGCCTCAGTGGTGATGGGGCGGGACGAGACCGAGGGCGAGACAACGACGAGCACTAGCCGGAGGTCCACGACTACACGGGGCTGCGGAAAAGATCGGCGCCCGGCCCGAAATATCTCGCCGTCGACATCGCCGCGCCTCGCCTATAAATAGCACCGCTCGGGAGCTTAATCGGTCGAGCCATTCGACTCCCGAGCTCCGCCCCTAGCGTGGAACACACGGTGCTCGCCATCGCTCCCTCTCTCCCCCCTCCCCTCCGTGAGGAATCCAAACTTTCCCCAAATCGGTCCGCCGCCAGCCATGACTAGGTCAAGGCGTTCGGTCGATTCGTGGCGTCAAGGACAAACCGGTGAGTCCATAAGGTCACCCATCCCTCTCCTTTCGATTCCGCTCCTTCCCTCGTTTTGGCACGGTGTGGAGCCATCCCCGAGCCGCCGCCGCCCAACTCCGCGGAGCCCGCCGCCGCCGAGGGGAGAGACCTCCTCCGCTGGCCCGTGGTGTCGGTCAACGAGGCTGGGATGACAAGGCTGTCCCCCGGCGCTCTCACGGCGAACTCCGGCCAAGGGATGCCCGATTCCGGCGGGACGCCCGCGCCGCCGGGCTGAGTGCCCGGCAGGGGTGGAATCCCCATCCCCACGCCCGGCCGCCGTCGTTCTGGCGCAACGCGCGTCGGGGCGGGAGCCAATAAGGGGGCCCACGTCGCCCTCCGTTCCCCCGCCAGTCCCCCGACGCCGTCACTGTGCCCGCCGTGATCCTTTGTAACACGTGGCGCCTCGTGGCCGCCACCGTGGCGTCCACGTGGACCCACGTGGCACCGCGTGTGTAGATGCCTTCTTTGTGTACACACCGTAAATTGCTACTGACTACCGTATTTGTACCACGGATGTTTATAAATACCATTTCCCATATCGAGAAAAATTCCCGAGAAAAATTGTAAATTCATTATTTGATTTATAGAATTTTTATCATGTAATTAGTTCTAATATTATTACATGATAAAATTATATTATAATATTACCCTAATGATTTAATTAGGGATCAATATTATAAAATCCATATCTCATGCATACTAACTCCGTTTCGCGTGAAAGCGACTTCCATAATTCATCTAAAATCTAGCTCTATGCATCTAACCCATTGCCACCATAATGTTCTATGCTTGTTTTATATGTCGTAGTTCGAGCTAGGTTTACCGCGATCGCGAAAGCGATTCTGACGACTGATTAGGAGCTTCCGTCCGAAGTGAAGCTAGAGACGTTCGACGCCGTGCGAATCGTAAGAACCTCCTGTGCAAGTCCTTACCCCCTAATCATGACCTTAATTAATATAATGATGATATGATAATCGGATTAGTAAATAGTGGTATGAGCCTCGATAACGTAGCTAGGGGAGCTAAAGCCGGATGACGTAATCATCCACGTTATCTACGCTCATACGTTGTAAGCAAGAGAAACATGAGATTGCCTAATGAACCCTAACCAACCAAAGAGGTGAGTAGTGGTAGTCCGGTAGAGCCTAAATACCACGTCGGGGAATCGCCGAGGGGTTCCTGGCGGAGAGATACTCGCCTCCCCTAAGGACCGGTTCATAGACCTTCTACCTAGTATAATATTTCGTACAGCCACACGGCGAGATGGGGCGGCTTGATTCCACACCCCGTTGGGTTGAGGTATAATTGGAGCCAAGGTGGCCGGAGTAGGCAAACGACCTATTGGGAGCGGAACATGGGGAGAGTGGCCCCATGGTCCGGTTAGGCGTGGATCTTTGGTGGTCTTCCACGTAAGTGTTTGGGCGCGATGGCGCGATTGCTAGAGGCACATATTGATGATTGAGAGTGGTGTTGACGGTATAAGTTGGGTAATAAGGTATTACACAAAAGCGCGATGGTGATTTGGTATCACCGTATTGTCTAGGGGTGATCTCGTCATCTTAGGGTGGCGTGTTATCCTTCCAACCCCCGAGAAGTCGTGGTAAAGATTATACCGATATACCTAGGAGGCATCCAAGCGGTACGGAATCTGCGTGGGACCACCTTTGACCCGATCGTGCGTGGGAGAAGATGGCCCCTCGTGTGGGAAAAGTGTACAACCTCTGCGAGTTAATTGAATCTATTCGAATAGCCACGTCCTTGGAATGGGCAAGTGCTAGGACGAACATCTATGATTAGATATACATTTTGATGATGACTAACATGTGGTGTCATGGCAGTGATGACATGAGATAAAAAAACAACTAGCGAGAGCAGTTTTAGAGAACTACTAGGGCCCAAACCCTTAATAATTACAACCCACGGTTGGGGACTTGCTGCGTTTGTACTCACCCCTCTATTTTTACGAGATATCGGCACATGTGAAGGTAAGATCGATGGCCGAGGTAGAGGATAGCGTATCGTAGGAGTTCGAGAGGTGTTTAGGAGAAGGGCGTTGAAGCCAGATTTCATCCATGCACAAGTGCGCTTGTGGATGCGAGCGATGTCATAGTTAATCCACCGCTTCTCGGTTGGCCAACTCGATATTGCAACCCGACATGGTGACCCTTAAAGTAAGCTGGTAAGCCCTTTCTATCCTATATTTCTATAGCTCGGTTTGCTATTAATTACATTTACCATTAGCGTACTAACGGCGTGTTTATGGCGTGATCTGGCGCAAACACGTGTGATTAACGACCCATTGAAAGTGGGCGTGGCGGCGCCCTCCCTCCCGGATCGTCAAGGGTGGCAAGAGGTTCTCCCCGGCGACGACCCCAGTACACCGGCCCGCCATCGCCCGCGCGCCCGGCCGGTCCCAGCCGGCGCTAGTCGGCCCGGTGCTTCAGCGCCTCTCCAACGAACATGTGCATGCGCTCTGCACCTTCCGTCCTTCCCCGCCTGCGCCACCGTGAGGGGCATCGGGGCGTCGCTGCCGTGAAGAGATGCCGGAGGTGAGGGGCCAGCCTTGTGCGGCCCCTCGCGGGCTGCCGCGTCGTCCACGTCGTTCTCGCTCGGCCGCACCTCCCGGGACCTCCAGCCGGCTGGACCGGTGGCAACGCCTCGGCCCGCGTCACCGACACCGCCACGGGAGGCCGACGCCACCACTGCGCCCGGTAGCTTGATGCGCTGGGTGGGCCTCACCGGTGGCTTCCTGTGGCCTACCTCGCCACGCCCGGTACGGACGGGATGCGGTGCCTCCTCCCCGATTCGGGTGGACCCGATGCTGCTGTTCGCGGCCACCCTCGTCGCCTTAACTACCTTCACGGAGGCGGGCCGCGGCGACCCTGTGTTCTGTGGCCGTTGCGGTGTGGGTCCCACCTCCACCGGCTGCCGCTCCGGGGCCGATCGGCTGGCTAATTGGGCGACACTTAGTTGGCAAGTTCGCCGTCCCATAGTCGCCGTCGTGTCGGGACGCTAACCTGGCGACCTCGCGCCACCCGGGTTCGGGAACAAAGCGAACTGTCTTTGCAACGAGCTCTGGTGTTACGGCTATTTGGCCCCTCAGGAAATGGTGGCGACGAAGGGGGGGGCACTGCGGACTCTTCGAGGCCGGTGCATGTAAAGTGCGGTTCGGGGAGTTCGTGGCGCTTTCAAGAAGCCGCGAACCCTCCATTCTCTCCACGCTGTCTTGAGGAAAAGCGCCCAGCGCCAAGGCGCCTCGAGCTAATATGCGAACGCATTAACACGGCTCGCCCGCAAAGAGTGGCTCAGGGCTTCATAAGCCAAAAGGACCCGGGCAAGGAGAGTTATCTTGAAAAGATGGGGGGATTGAGGTCCGACGAGCATGAGGATCACGGTTTCCTTTGATGAGCTGCATGCATGCGCCTTAAGCGGCCCTCAAAGGCGAGGTGAACATGGAGGCCATGGAGGCCTTCATTTTCTTGAGGGGAAAGAAGCGGGCGCGTCGGACGCCCAGCGGTCTGGCACGAGTGCTTGCGTGCAGTCGCGACATCTAGTTATCATGTAATCAACTTAGGGTGCATCCAAGAGTTAGGTTGCTTGCTTTGTGTTGTCCTCTTTTCTTTTTAAACTTTTCGCGGCGATGTCTCGCCGGCATCGAGGCTTAGTTTGTATTTGGATTTGGTTTTCCTCCTCTTAATGAAACACGGGTGAATGGCCCGGTCGCGAAAAAAGTTGTGTCGCGGTGTCGCCTTTGTAAAATTCAATGATCGTAGCATATTTGTATGTATGGACTAGGATGAGCGTGAGCGGTCTCATTAGTCATTAGTCATTAGCAGCCGGCTTGTTTGACATTTGCGTTTTCTTGTGTGATTTGAAAGCTGGTCTCGGTTTTCTCTTGGTCCATGTATTTGTACCGAAAAACTAGACTACGATCCGATCCGGCATGTCATCGAGGAGAGGTAGTTACAACATATCAGCTATGGACGTTCCGGCCACATATGAGTATCTACGACCGAGAAGAACTGCGAATTAGTGTGACGATAATTAACTGCGTTTCTGTTCCCGCATCGATCATTCGGTAATATAGGAGCTAAAGCCGCCCAACTTTTTTTCACGTCGTTGTTAGCTGTTACTACTTGCTAGCCCTTCCTGATGTGTACCTTGTTTTCCAGCGTTTACTACGGCACCAGCACTAGCAGCACGTTGTAGAGGAACGTCACGCTGAAAGGGGCATCAATGGTAAGCAAAAGCTGACTAGTACAAAATGACTGCAGATGCCCACGGGCCATGATGCGCGTCGGCGGCGGCGTCGCCGATGCTTTTATGCGCGCGCGCCGTGCCCTTGCCATTGCCGATGGGCGACGCCACTCATGAGAAAATTCCCCTGACCATCATAAATCAAAAGCGGCTTCGAATTCATAAACTACTCCGGCCATCATATATGCATTGTTCCATACAAACTGCTAGCTGCCTTGTCACTGGTCACCACTCGGAGGTTTTATAGGCTGTAAAGTGGCTTGAGTGCTCAACCGATCGAAATCCCATTTTTTTTCCCCTGAAACGCATATCTAAAAGTGTACTAGCTTTGTAAAATATTCACGGATAGACTTGTACAACAGCTGCGTTGGATGAACGCATGCCTGAATCGATCCGTGTACGTACGAAAGAGAATAAATCGAATGTTCTCTTATTTTAAGAAAACAAGACGACGACGACCACGACAAGACATTGTATATATTCGTCAATGAATATATTGTACTTTATGTATATAGAAGAGAAACTACTAGTGCCTGCTTCCCTGGTTGATTAAACATTTTCCAAACAGTAGGAGTGAAAGTCGCACGGCAATCAGCGCTTACGCAAATCATCAGCTCGCGTGCGTGCGTAGTCTGCACATACACATCACATGCCACTGTGCATATGCAACCTGCATACACGCTTCGCACTTGTACAGTGTGATGAACGTTACAATACGACGGCATTGAAGAAAACGATGCCAATTCGACGAGACGACGCTCGCTTGTGTAGCTGGCGGAGCTCATAAGAGTCACAAACAAGCGCGTTATTTTTTATGCAATGAAATGGGGGCAGGGCACCAACAGTCCGTGAACCATGCTGCGGTGCGGTGACTCTGCAGCAAAATGAAATTCCCCTGACGCAGGCAAACCAGGACACTTTATTCGTGCCACGGAAAAGCTTAGCACCAATCAAGCATGATTTCGGCCTCCGGCAAGCACGAATTGCTCTCGGCGTCGTGTCGTGTCTTGTCCACGGCGACATGCTCGCGATCCCGCTTTACAACTGTTCGATACATTGCCCGTCAAGGACAGGGCTGCAGACCCAACCGCTCCAAATAAACTAAGAACCGCTGCAAATAAACTAGGGCAAGATTATGGCTGGCCGCATAGGGGACTAAGCAAAGCATCAATGCCTATACTCCAAAGGTGTCTATGGAATATTTAAAAGACATCGGCACAATGAAGATATAGTTGTGTTCTCTTGTTTCTTTGTTGTGTACTATGTGGTTTACACCTATGTTATGTCCCATTGTATTTCTACTTATGTCATTACGTGGTTTTACAACATTTGTCATTGAAAAGTTAATGTCGTCTAAAAAGTTTCTATCGGTTTACAACATTTATCATTGAAAAGTTGCTCTCGTGGAAGGCTACTTCGAAGTACTTAGAGCGTTCACAACAGACTCTACATAGAGTCTAAAAGTATTTACTCCCTCGAATGTATTGTAGACTAGGAGTATAAATAAGATTTGAAGTCATATTTTTTCTCATACATGCCTTCCATAAATATATTAATATTACGAAGACAACATTGTCAAAAAAACAATAAATAAGAATGTAATTAATAATCTTACACTCTACGCTGTAGCCTAAGGCTATAAAATTTTGAATAACTTTTTGAGGGTGATAAAGTTGTAACAACTTTCGTTATCTTTTTCTGGAAACCAACTAATGCTGACTGTAAATTGTGATAACTGTGTCATTCCATGCCGACTATACAAATTTCATGAAATGAATGAATCGGAGATACTTGTAAGCACTTATTTTAGCATTTCTTATGGTACATCAAAATGTACCATGATGTACCCAAATTCTAACTTGGGATTTTTGGTCCCTAGGTATCGAAAAATGGTAGCGTATCTACTAAATTTCGGTACCCTCGTGTTAAGTTTTGGAATCAGTGATTGTTTTTTCCTGTGATGAAGTGTCCATTTTGGCGTTTTTTCATTTTGGCAAGTGACGCACACAAAATGCACATGATTCCAAACTCCAAAGCCTGCTCGTAACTTTGAGGCTGAGCTGGACAGAAATCGGCAAAACTTGGAGACTACCCAATTCCCGAAAGAAGAAGCACCGGCGGCACAGGCTTGCCCGTCCAGAGCAAACTCCGTAGTCCACAAGCAAGTCAGGTTTCTTCGCCACAGGGCACCAATCCAGTGACCAGTATAAGAGCAGGGGAAACAAGTAGGCCATCAGCACCAACCCCGGACACCGCCATTGGCAGCCGCAGCCAGCAGCCAGAGCGAGCCATGGGCCTCTTCGGCAAGAGCACCTCAAGCAGACCGCCAAGCTCAAGTCCCTGGCCAAGCTCGCCGTGGCGCGCCTCGCCGTCGCCCGCCGGCCGCGCCTCGCCGCCGGTCCATCGCCCGCAGCGACGTCGGGCAGCTCCTCTCTATCGGCCACCTCGACCGCGCGCTCGTCCGCGTAAGTCCACGTCTGCCTGCCTGTTTCGTGTCGCGTGGTGCCTCCTCCTTTTGCCAGTTTGTATCCAGTAGGTGACACGGAGTGGTGTGTGTTCGTTTTCGTCGAGCAGGCGGAGCAGGTGATCGAGGAGGACAACATCCTGGAGGCGCTGGACTTCATCGAGCTCTACTGCAAAGTCCTCATCGAGCAGTCCGCGCAGCTGGAGAAACCCAAGTAGGTGCAGAGTCCCCGTAATCGTTGCTCTTGCCTCTTGGTTTCTCGTTTCGATTCCCCGTTTCCTCGGTTCCCCTGTCATGTCTCATCTCACACGGAAAGATTGCCGCTTTGGTTGGTTCGGCGGAACCCAGGGAATGCAGCGAGGAGGTCAAGGAGGCGGCGGCGGCTCATGTTCGCGTCCGCGCGGTTCGCCGACCTGCCGGAGCTGCTGGACGCGCGCGGCATCCTTGCGGACAAGTTCGGCCGGGACTTCGCCAGGGCGGCCAAAGGAGGGCGCCCACGGCGTCGTCGACCCACGGTAGCTAGCTCTAACTCTTTCAACCAACTCGCTGGTTGTCTCCCCAACAACTGCACTAGCACTGCATGATGGGAGTTGGAGCTGAAACTGGCTGTTGCACTGTTGGTTTGTTGCCAGTTGGTGCGGAAGTTGTCCGGCGAGAGGCCGAGCTTGGAGCAGAAGAGGAGGTTGGCCAAGGAGATCGCCGCCGAGAACGACATCTTGCTGGAGTTCCCTGAGAACCCAGTAGAGATTCACCGAGATGGTCGCACGACCTCGCGGATCAACAGCCAGAGACCAAGCGAACAGACGAAGAATGCACCGGGCAGAATATTTGATGTCGAGGAGAGTGCGATCAAGACGGATCGTCGTGAGGTTTGTGCCGTGATCGCACTACAGGATCATCAGAAAACATCCAGTATCCTTTGCGGTATTTGATTTTAAGAATCGATGCGTAACATGTGCAGGGCGAGCTGAATTCTGTTGATGGCAAGGTGAGACCGAGCCTTGCACAGCTGAGCGTGGATGAGAAGGTGCTGAGGGAATCCAAGAAGTACCCCAACGCAAGGATGGCGGCGGAGGCTGCCTTCGCGTCCGCGAAATTCGCCGCGATGGCCGCCCGGGCTGCCGTCGAGCTGTCCCGGTCGGAGTCCCTTGGGAAGGGATCGAGGGGCGGTGGCTACGACAAGGTGCCGTCCGTGCAGACCACGGCGGCAACGGAGCAAGGAACGGCGCCGCCATCGTGGAGGCCGCCGCACAAAGTCCCCGTCGCCGTCGCCCTCGTGGAGCGACAGAGCACGGCGACCTCGGTCGGGTCGGACGCTGCGCACAGGGGAAGGAGGCCGTGTTCGACGAGAGCGACGAGGAACTGGAGGACGAAGTGGCGGAGGACCTCGTCTGGCCCCGTCGCAGCGCCGGCCATCCTACCGGAGGACGGCTTCCACGGTGGGCACAGGCGGCGTCGGCCCGTGGCACGGGACGCCGGCAGCACAGGCGCGCGGGAACAGCACCCACAGCACAGGCGTCGTGCCACGGAGTTCGTCGCCGGCAACGCTCATGCGCACGCCCTGGCCGGCGGCCAGAGCGGGCAGTACGCCCCGCCGTACAGGAGGACCTCGACGACGGCCAGCAGCACGGGCAGAGACAGCGACGGCGGCGCGTACGAGAGCTCGTCGTACGTGCACCCGCCGTACTCGAGATGGTGTCGGCGCTGGAGCGCAGCAACGAGCACATCGCGCGGCACGAGGAGGTGCGTAGGATGGGCACGGACGCGCGGGTGCTCCAGGAGCGGGTGTACGGCGCGGCGCCAGGGCAGGGCTGGGGCATGGCCCGCTGGACCCGGAGAGGAGGACCATCTCGGTGCGCACGAGGAGATGAACGAGCGCGCGCTCTGCAGTTGCAGCATTGCAGCTCAGTTCGTAAGCCACTCGTCGTTCGTCAGTTCAGTCTTCAGAGTAGGATAGGAGATGGGGTCCGTTGCTTCGCCGCCGGCAGAGTGGCGGTTTCAGCGGTTTGGTGCTGGATCCATGGAGATTTCCTGCCTCTGGAAATGAAATAAAATACAGCTGGGTAGAATCGAATAGAAGTAAATTTTGCTAGAAATTCAGGATTGTTCATGGAGCTGAATGTTGTGCTGGTGATTAGGCGGCCTTATTGTACAGATACAGAGGAAGGATTGGAAGGATTGAATATTGAGTTGTAATTAGCTGCGAGTTGTCTTTTCTTGTGGAAACTGAGTTGTTTTGCTACATGGTTGGTGTTCGTGTTCCTAAGCTGCAAATTTCGTCTGCTCTTGCATTGAGAATCTGATCATCTGATGAGTGAAGGTTGCGAACGCGTCGCGCCGCCGCCCGCAGCTAGCTCAACACCGAGGCCGATGCCGGGCGAGCGCCTTGGCTTGCGCCTCTGTGTTCGGTCCTTTGAACCGGCGTGCCCGGCACCATTTGCGCGCGCACACGGAAGCGGTCACGCGCTCCATGGCTCCACCCGTCCACCGCGCACCGCCGCGCCGCGCAATTGATTCGCGTCACATCGGGTTCGTACTTCGTACAGGTTGCCACAACTACCGCATGCCCCCAGCTACCCCCTCCGTCCCATCAGTTGCGGACCCCTATCTCGCACCATCTTATTCGATGCTTCGTCTTATTCAAATTTTTTGCATAAAAGTATAATTTATTTTGTTACAACTTATTTTATCAATGAAAGATACTTGAATATTGATTAATTTATTTTATAATTTGTATAAATATTTTAAATAAAGGCGGATGGTCAAACATGAAGTGCAAAAGTCAAAAAACGACTTAACCCATGGGACAGAGGGGTAACTGTCACTGGATCTGATGAAGATGATCTGGATGTTTGTCGTTTGGACCATGCAAGTTCCGGACCTTTCTAGGGTGCCGGATTGGGTTTCGTAGCTATCATGTGTTGCAAATGCTGTGATGAACAAAACCATGGCAACTAGCATGAACCCGCGCAAATGCGGGCTAGGAAGAACAAAACATATTAATTAATTAATTTATGTATGTATAGCAATAGAATTTGGCAACGGAATAAAGTTGTGTAGATGCAATTACTTAATCATCGTCGGACCAGCAAGTGATGTGAGATCGTTGTTGTTGTCTCCAAATGTGACGCAGAGGAAGCAACAATATTGAGGTGGTCAATCGCAGGTTCGTCAGGCAGAAAGAAGCAAGTGTGTTCAGAAACATAATAACATCGAAACCTGATAAGTGAAATTGATATTTGAAATACAAATTACAGAGCCTTCGCCTGACCCCTCAGGGGCTGTAAGTTCGTCGTTGATAAACAGACCATAGTTGTAGAACATGTAACTGTAAACTACGGAACGAATACAAAATCAGAAAGGAGATTTGTTAGTTACATAATATGGATGGCTTTATTTAAACTTTTATTTAAAAAAATAAAGGTATGCTTATCATAGTTATAGTCTTAACAAAATCATGGCTACAGAAAACAGGTCCTGATTCCTTATCTGTTAAAAATATTGAACTATTTTTTTTTTATGCTCGGAACTTCTGAAGAGATATGTCCTGATTCCTGAAACACTAAAATTAAATGACTACCTACTATTAATTGAAGAGGAATAATAATTGTTCGGAAGCATACTATTTGAAGCATTATAATCAACATAATTCTGAAGCATGCATAGTTCATAACTGACATGTTCAAGGTGCAAAATACATTACTTCATAACTGAGGGGGAGTGGAGTGGATGGATGGAATTCTATACGAAAATCAAAAATCAGTGCGACAGTGATACACTTATGTTG
>JADLZK010008206.1:0-54243 GCA_015847255.1 Hyparrhenia diplandra | reverse complement strand
AAGCTAACATACATATAAACAATGATTTCTTATGCAAATAACCTAGTTCCACATGTAGATGTCATTCTTTGTATACGGATGTGAAACTAGTGGAACTCTCGGGGTGAAATAACACATTTGGTCACCATCCGGGCAACACCCCAAGTATGGCCATTGGACAATTTGACACCACCATCATGATCTCCATGTCCTATGAAGCTTCCACACAAAATTTGAAGTCATTTGGCCACAAGACCTACATCGGCCGATGCATGACCATTTCATCCTCGAGACATCCTCGACATGTGGGGACACCTTCTAGAAGAGTTGGAGAAGGCCAAGGCCCAATGGACCAGCATCGGCCGACCATGATACTTTGGCCCAAACTCTTCCAATGCGACACCCACATCACTAATCCGTGGGGGAACAAGAGAAGGCACCTGATTGGTCCGCAATACGTCCCATGGATCGTGTTGGTACAAAATGAACGTCCGCGGCAAGTTCCGGACTCAAGACACGTAAACCGGCGGTGGGGCCAATGTTCCCAAAGACTGGGGGTGGCCCGCAGGTCATGGACCATGGTCGGCCGACCATGGCCCATTTGGCCAAGGACGTCCTCCCACGCCCATCACATTGTCCACATGCTGAAATTACCTCACACGTTGATCTTAAGGCGGTTGCATGGCGGTTTGATCCAACGGAGGGCAATAGAGGTCACGGATCGATGACATGGCGCTGAGTAGCCCCCCTACTCCACCTTGGGCTATAAATACCCCCTTACCCCCTCACTTTCAAGGCATGACCACAAGGAGAACTCCACTCCAATGTAGTAGGCGAAGCCCCGCTCCTTTAGTGTAGTAGTAGAGTGAGAGAGGGAAGTCTTACGGAGGAAGCCCCTGTGCATCGGGGAATCTCCTCCGAGGTGTACCTCTCATGTGTACTTCTTCTAGTGAGTAATACATCTCGAGTTCTTTTTATACTTTGCATATCCGGTTTAGTATAGTAGCTATTCACTCGTTCTTCATTGGTACATTGCTTTTGCTTTAGTAGAGTGTTCTAGCCTAGCTAAGTACGGGGTTAGAATAGTAAGAGTTAGCGTAGACGTGGTGTCTAGGCTATACCTTACCAGTGTATGCCGCTTCTTTTGGATGGATTGTGATAGCCAAGAAGGTAGTGACAAACAGCTTACGGTCTCTGTATAGATCACCACGTGTTTAGGCAAGTTCTTAAAAGGTAAGGCTCCAAGAAAATAGTAGTTTGGTAGTGGTGACTTTATTCACCGATTATCACCTACGCCTCAAGTGTCCGAGGGCCGATAAAGCCACGTTTAGCTACCTAGCCTATCCGGATATCATAGCTATAGAAAACCTCTCAACTCAACTACCAAATACACACCTTGTGTCACTCTTCAACTTGGGTATTCTTGAATTCGGTCCCATTGTCACTTCTTGCTTTCTTGACAAGTAGACCAAATTCTCTTTGTGCCCTCTTGATGAAAGTTTTCACCTTCTCTTTTACCTGACACTTATCAAAGACAAAGAAAACCCAAGTGAAGCGGGAGTAGTCATCAACAATAACAAGTCCATATTTGTTACCCCCGATGCTAAGGTAGGCCACCGGTCCAAAGAGATCCATGTGTATCAACTCCAATGGTTGAGTAGTGGTCATCACACTCTTTGGTGGGTGAGGTGCACCTACTTGCTTTCTGGCTTGGCAAGGTCCACATATCCTGTCTTTGTCAAAATCAACATTTGTTAGTCCAATGATGTGGTTGTCTTTCTGCAGTTTGGCCAAGTTCCTCATGCCAACATGTGCTAGACGGCAATGCCATAACCAGCCCATGCTAGATTTTTCCATTAGACAGGTCTCAAGCTTACCTTTACTTTTGTTGAAATCAACTATGTAAAGCTTATTCTTGAGTTTGACTGTAAAGACAACAGAGGAATCCTTCCTGTGAAAGACTTCCACACCAACATCCGTAAAGAGACAATTGTAGCCTTTCTCACACAATTGTGAAACCGACAAATGTTGTATCCCAACGAATCAACATGCAAAACATCTGAAATATCATGCTCAGGAGTGATAGCAACTTTACCAAGACCGATCACACTTCTTACATCATCATTTCCAAACCTTATGTTGTTCCTCTCATCGTTGGTTTGGGAATATGATGAGAACATACTCCTTTCTCCGGTCATATGATTTGTACAGCCGCTGTCAAACACCCAACTTGACCCACCGGAGGAGTATGCCTACAAAACAAGTTTAGTTCACAAGTTTAGGTCCCCTAGGATTCTTGGGACCTTTTACCTTAGTCACAAGAACTTTGGGAACCCATATAGAGGTGTTGCAATAGAGTTTTCTTTCATTTGCCCAAGTACTTTGCAAACACCTTCCCCTTGCCGTTTGCCTTCACTTCAAAGCAAGAATTGGAGTCCAACTTGCTTGCTTTTGCCTTTGATTGATAGGAGTGGCATCTTGGAACAGCCTGCACAAGATTCTCTCGACTTCGGACCTTCTTCCGCAGCCTTTTGGACCATCTTCTTGGGTCTATTCTGAGCTGGGGTAGAGTAGGTGACCTTCCCTTTTCTTGGGGGCGCGGCACTTTGCCGCCTCGCCTCGCTTGTTTCTTGCCGTGTGTAGCGCATGACGAGCAGCAGGCTCGGGTTGGCTTGTGTCCAGCCTTTCTGCAGGTCTCTCTGTACCCTACTGTGCCTTTGCTCAAGAATTTGACACATTCAACACCATTGATCGACTTTTCGACCATTGGTTTTGTTTCCATGCTTGTGTCCAAGTCCATCCTTGATTCTTGGATTTCTCCCATCAATGTAGTTGGGCTTCTTTGGAGCCTCAACTTTGTTGCTCACTGTTGTCTTGCTGGTTTCACCTTCTTTTCTTACCATAGCAGTGAGCCTGGTGATCTCTTTCTCCATTGCTTTCATGTTTGCAAGGTTAGTGGCATAAGCATCCATATCAATATTATAGCATTTTCCACAACCTTGACTAGTGGAGGGAGTAGAGGTATCCTTTGTGGCTGAGAGATGTGAGTTGCTCTCACTAAGAATGCTATGTTCAGTTTCAAGCCTTTTGTGCCTGTCTTGCAAGTCACAATATTTCCCATTTAGGGTGACCATAGCCTTCTTTGTAAGAGCATGGTTTCCTTGCTCATTAGCAAGGCTCTTTTGCAAGGAAGCCACCTCACTTCTTTCAGCTACAAGAGCATCCTTGTTATCAACATAGAGCTTTTCAAGTCTATCAAGTTGACCATCTCTAGTTGCTAACTCCGCTTGGGTACTCTCTAAATCCGCCATTAGTTGAGCAAGAAAGCCTCTAGTTTTGGGATCTAGGTTCTTGGTGAGTCTAACATATTCTTCATCATCACTAGATTCATCTTCACTAGAGCTTTCACTAAGATCACTAGATTCATCACTAAGAGAGGGAGAAGGTTTGGGTGTAGATTTTACCTTCCCATGCTTGGCCATAAGACAAACATGAGTGGAGTCATTGTCATCTCTCTCATCATCGGTCATGTTGTTGAAGAGCTTGGGTGTAGAGGTCTCTTGCATAGCAAATGTTGCAACATGGACTTCCTCTTCACTTGTCTCTTTGGTTGAGTCCCACTCATGGCCGATGTGAGCTTCACCCATATTCCTTCCCTTTCTCTTGTAGTCTTGCTTCTTGTCTTTGCCATTGTCCTTCTTGTACTTGTTGTTCTTGTTTTCATAAGGACAATCGGCAACAAAGTGTTCGGTGCTGCCACAGTTGAAGCATGTTCTCTTTTTCTTGTTTGGGAATCTTCGTTGCACCATCTTGTAGCCATTTGCCTTCATCTCCTTCCCATACTTCTTCATGAATAGGGCCATGTCATCAATCTTCTTGTAATTAGCCCCATCATCTTCATCATCACTTGAGGAAGAGGTTGCATCAATATTTTCTTGCATCTTCTTCATTTCTTTGTCTTGGCTTGAAGATGCTTGCTTGCTGCCCTTAACCTTGTTGGAGGAGCTTGCCTTGCTTGTCTTGGTTGCCTTGAGAGCTACATCCTTGATCTTGATGCCTTCAAGCTTTGCTTGCAACTCTCCAAGCTTTCTTCTCTCATTTGCTTCCTCTCTTTGCATGTCATGAGTGAGCAGGTGATGAGTCCGCCCAAAGGTGGATGAAAAGCCCGACACACCGATCACAGTTTCCCGAATCCCGCAATCTTAGCACCGGCGACCAAAAATACGACACACCGATCCGGCTACAACGCCACTAGGGCCTCTGTTGCGCCTCGGCAATCTTAGCACCGTACTCCTCCGGTGCCCCCACTCTTACTAGTCCTGATAGGGGAAGGGTGGCTCTCCCTTTTAAGGTGGCTTCCTCCTCCCAAGTTAAAATTATTCGTGAGGCTCACACGGCCGCCGCCCGACTACAACTGGGCCACTTGGCCCATTTAATTTAGCGTCTTTGCCAACGGGTAATAGTGGAGGATGTCCTCATCATTCCCACCCCTTAACAAGGGCCTAGCTTTGATACCAAATGATGAGTCCGCCCAAAGGGTTGGATGAAAAGCCAACACACCGATCCGGATTCCCGAGCATCCGGCCATAACGCCACTAGGGCCTCCCCTGTTGCGCCTCAGCAATCTTAGCACCGTACTCCAGTGCCCCCACTCAGGGAAAGGCCCAATCGCCCCAAAAGATTAGTCTGATAGGGGAAGGGTGGCTCTCCCTTTTAAGGTGGCTTCCTCCTCTCAAGTTAAGCAAGGTGGGATTATTCAGAGGCTCACACGGTCGCCGCCCGACTACAACTGGGCCACTTGGCCCATTTAATTGTTGCATCTTTGCCAACGGGTAATAGTGGAAGTTGTCCTCATCATTCCCACCCCCTTAACAAGGGCCCGGGATACCAAATGATGAGTCCGCCCGGGCGGGGTTGGATGAAAAGCCCGACACACCGATCCGGCCCTCCCGCAATCTTAGCACCGGTCGACACCACCGATCCGGCTACAATGCCACTAGGGCCTCTCCGTTGCGCCTCGGCAATCTTAGCACCGGGCCCCCACTTGGCCCAAAAGATTTAGTCCGATGTTGGCTCCCCCTTAAGGTGGCTTCCTCCTCTCAAGTTAAGCAAGGTGGGATTATTTAGAGGCTCACACGGTGCCGCCGCCAACCGGGCCACTTGGCCCATTTAATTGTTGCGTCTTTACCAACGGGTAATAGTGGAGGATGTCCTCATCACAAGGACATCATTTGGAGTGAACTCTTCAAACTTCTTCTTGTCACGGATCAAGGTAACCACTATGTCATTTCTAGGTGTATATGCTTCAAGCATGATCTTGACAACGGTGTGGTCATCTAGATCCTCATCTCCAAATCCTCTAATCTTGCCAACTAGCACCATCAACCGATCAAACATTTCTTGGGCCCCTTCTCCATCAAGAATCACAAACCGGTTGAGCTTGACCTTTAGCAAGTCAATCTTGGCCTTTCTTACTTTGTTTACACCTTCATGTGCAAGTACTAGAGTGTCCCAAATCTTCTTTGCTTCATTGACATTCATCACCCTATTGTACTCATTGCCTTCTAGAGCACTTAGGAGCATGCTTGTGGCTTGACCATTGATGTGGGCAGCTACTAGCTCTTCATTTGTTGGCTCCTTGGGGTTCACCGGTGGCTGAAATCCACTGCACACAACCTCCCAAAGACCGGGGTGAAGAGCGCTAAGATAGGCTCTCATCAAGTGCTTCCACTTGGCATAGTTGGTCCCATCGAAACGGGGCAACTTTCCCGCGGGTACATTGATGAAAGACTTCTTATCGCGGTTAGTCAAATAAGAAGAATAGTTAAAGGATATAGCAGCAAATTTGTTGTTGTTGACGCTGCTCTCATCCTTCTTCTTTCCCTTCTTCTTGTTCTTGTTGTAGGAGATATCATCATCTCCATCTTCGAGCTACTTGATAGCTCACTTGACACCGCTTCTTCTTCTTGCCTTTGCTTTTCTCTAGTTGCCCTTCTAGCAGCCCTTGATTCATGAACCAATCTTCTTTGTTCTTTTCTATGAAGCTTCTCGGCAAGCTTGATGCTAGCTTGCTCTTCTAGCTTCTTCTTTTCTCGTTCTTGTCTTCTTGCGGCTCGTCTTTCTTGTCTTGCGGCTCTTCTCTCGGGGTCGGTACCATCACCTTTGATGGTGCTCTCGCTGGCTGTCCCGAGAGAGAGCTCGCTGCTGCTGGCCTCCACCTCCTCCACAGGGATGGTGGGCTTGCCTCCTTTGTTCGATCCCTCCGGCGCGTCCATACCTCACGCGGTGAAGCATATACGAGGTATTCTAGCTCGATACCACTTGTAGGATCTGATGGAAGCCTAGAGGGGGGTGAATAGGCATACCCCCTAAAATTGACCTGTTAAAACTTTAGCACACTTGTCGGTCTGAGAGGCGCGCACACGCCACAGTATAGGCACGGCACTGCCGCGTAAAACTGACAAACAGAGACAGAGAATGAGAGAAACCGAGACTGGACGATTATCGAAGCTGCTGGGCGCGGCACTGCCGCGTCCCTGAGCGGCACTGTCGCGAGTCACCTGACAGAGGTGACCTCAAAGTGAATCTGAGAGCAATGTGAGTGATGCTTATGATTCACACTTGTTCCTGCACACAAATACTTTACAGAAATATAGCCAAAGGTGACAGAAACCCTGCAACAAGGTAGATCGGGACGAAACCCTTTCTCACAAGACAAAATATGCAAGAAAGTAAAGAACACGAGTGACACAAGGATTTATCCCGTGGTTCGCCGTCACCACACAGGCTGGGTTACCTCCACGTTGTTGAGGTTGCCCCACAAGGCTTAGCTTGCCCACCGGCTTGCTTTTTCCCTCGTTCACAAGTCTAGGGAGTTAACCCTAGAGATGTGGGGTAATGTATTGCTGTTGAGTGAGGTTACAAACCTCCCAAGGCTGCCACACGAAGGGGGCAAGCTCAAGGGCGACGCCTAGCCGTCTAGGAGCAAGCTCCAAGAGTAAAGAACCCTAGGGTTCCGGCCAAATGTGAACCAAATGCTCTTTTGAGTGGGGGAAGTAGTAGATCCGGTCTCCAATCGAAGTTTGCTGCCTTTTCCCTCAAAAATCCCTGGTGGGAAGTGAGAGATTGAGTGGGGAGCTCAAGGTGCTTCAATGGAGGAGTGAGAGAGAGCAAGAGGTGTGTTCCTGGCTATCTGCTCGAGGAAGAAGAAGGAATGAGCCAGGTTACCGTTGTGGGAGGGGTAGAATGGGTATTTATAACCCACAGTCCCAACGGTCGGGTTTAAGTGTGGCACTACCAAGATCGACACGCGGCACCTTCCGCGCCGCCTATCGACAAAAGGTGAGAATCTTGAAGAAGAGTCGGCCGATCGGGCTTGGAGTTGTGTTTTATTGTGCGATTTGATGTTTAGAGCACTTGGTCCACAGTGCACCGAGAATCCTAGATCCCTCTTAATAGTACGGCATTTCCTAAACTCAAGATTCAAAATATGAAATAATTTAAACCCCTTGATCCTAAAACACCACCATCTCTAGCTTATTTGGTGCCTTTGGACCTGTACATCAACTCCACATTTTATTCCCTGCATGTCATCTTTGTAAATCTCATTAGTCCCCTAATTCGGTGGTCATTAATGCCAAAACCCACTTAGAGCTTGATTGCACTTACAGAGAGGCACCGTGTATTTTTCTCGAGGGCATATCGAACGACCTAGAATACTATTAGCTTGAAGGCGTATGATCAATCTTTTTATATTGGCCAAAATGTATCATAGGTCAAGCGACTCTAGTTTTGGTTAGGCAATACAGGGGTGACAAAGTAAGTTGTTGACCCTTGGATGCATACATGGTCACTTGCATGGTTATTTGACAAGTTCGCTAGCTAAAATATGTGGAACTGAACCAGCTTAAAAAAACAAATGGAAGTGTTTTGGTCACCTTTTGTTGGTTGTAGCGGTTTTGAGAGATCATCATTGTCATTTGTCGGCATCTAGGCACATGTCATCTTCAGAGTTTTCATTGCCATTATCACTAAAATATTCCATCACAATGTCATCTTCCTCTTCCTCCTCATCTTCATCTTCCTCCTCATCTTCATCTACGAAATTCTAGCTCGCTTCTTGTTTCTTATAAGTTCATCTAAAGGAGTTTCAATTCTAGCGGATTCGCCAACATGAATGTTGACCTCAAAGATCACCATCACCTTGTCGTGCTTCAAATCATCACCTTGCTGCGCTTCATGCTCAGTATTAGAAGAGCAATCTTCTTGGTAAACGAGGTCACTTTTTTTCACCACATTATATATGTCCCTATGTTCAAATTTCTGCACTACTCGCCAATCCTTCCCCAAAGCCGTGTCTTCCATGTAAAATACCTTCTTCGATTGAGTTGCCAAAATGAAAGGGTCAGACTTGTACCAAAATGACTGAATGTTGATGGATCTGAAATGTCCATCATCTCTGATGCCCCTTGTCTTGCCTTGTTGATTGTACCAATCACATCCAAAGAGTACCACGCAATCGAGTGTGCTTTCTAGATTGGAGTTATACTTGCAGCTCAATAATCTCATTAAGGACTCCATAAAAATCAATGGCATTATCATTCTCTCCATAAGTACTGGACACATTACACCACCGCTTACGAGTGCGCAAGTATTTCTCCACGGTTACCTTTGTGTTATACCGACTCCATTGACAATGCAAAGGCCGACCAAAACCCCACTTTCGAAGATCGGGAAAACAAGACAAAGCATACAATCCTTCAAGTAACCTCTTCTGGGTGATCTTTGCGCTTCTTGGCGATCTGGGGTTCAGGAAAATAAGATCAGGAAAACAAGACAAAGCATACAACATAACCATCAGTACAACATACATAAAGGAAGTTTTGGTGAATACTACTTACATGGCTCCTAAACCATTTAGGAAATCCATTTGCAAGCCTTTTCTCAAAATCAGGTGACTCTTCTTCCAACCCTTCTTCCAATAACTCTTCCTTGTAGATGCTGTCAGAAAAATCATAACCATCAGCAAAGCTTCACTTGCAATTCAGTTGAATAATTATGCAGATAAAATAAAACTGATACTTACAGCACATATGGATCAACTTCTTTACAATTATTTAGAACATACCAAACTAGTTGGTAATACATTTTATCCTTGATGTATGTCCTCCTGTTGGCTCCTATGAGTTTAACACCATGCTTAAAAACTTCAGGATCACTATCTAATGGCTCATCTCCTATAGGGATGTCATCCTTGTTGAACTTGGTTTCAACATCTGCCATATACCTCGAACAGAATGTCAAGGTGTCACTTGCAGCATAGGCCTCCGCAATTGATCCTTCAGGCCTAGCCCTATTCCTCACAAAGTTCTTCAAAGTACCCAATCTCCTCTCTATTGGATACATCCATCCATATTGAACCGGGCCTCGAAGCAATGCCTCATCAGGTAGATGCACAGCCAGGTGCACCATGACATCAAAAAAGGCCGGGGGAAAAATTTTCTCAAGCTTGCAAAGGATTACTGGGATTTTGACCTTTAGGTTTCTCACAACATCTATCTTTAGATTTCTACTACACAATTCTCTGAAGAAGTCCCCAAGCTCTGCAACTGCTTCATAGACATCTTTCCTTACCAAGCCTCTTAAGCCAGCAGGTAAGATCTTTTGCAGTAGTACATGGCAACAATGGGTTTTCAGCCGCCCCTGCAGCCTGGTACCATCTGCACTTATGAATCTGCCTAGGTTGGCTGCATACCCCTCTAGAAACTTCAAACCTTTGAGAAACTTACAGAATTTAACTCTATTATCCTTGTTCAATACATAGAAAGCCTCTGGCTTCCAAGTCCCGGCTCCATCCTCTTGCAAGTGAAATTCATGTCTAATGCCCATATCGTACAAATCCAACCTTGCATTATCGGTGTCCTTGGTCTTGCCCTCAATTTTGAGTAAAATGCCAAGGAGGGCTTCATAGATGTTCTTCTCTATGTGCATAACATCAAGATTGTGTCGCAGCAGCAGGTATTTCCAATATGGTAACATCCACAATGCAGATTTGCGACTAAAAATTTTGGGGCCCTTGTCCTTCCCACGCTTCCTTTTCTTGGGTGCGGGATGCTTTCCTGGCCTCACATCTTTCACCTTCTCTAGTTGCTCAAGGACCTCTTCAGTACTGAACTTGCCCGACGCAGCCCTATTTTCAATACGGCCATCAAAAGCCAAGCTTGCCCGCCATTCATGATCCATAGGAAGAAAACAACGATGGCCAATGTAAGCAATCTTGCCCCTCAGTGCCCTTGACAATGGATTCTTGTCACAATGGATACATGCATAATAACCTTTCGTGGTTCGCCCCAACAAGGTGCTCAATGCTGGATAGTCATGTATGCACCACAACACAGCGGCACGAAGATCAAACTTTCTATGGGTAACAGCATCATAAGTGCTAACTCCACTCCAAAGGGCAAGTAGTTCTTCTATCACAGGCTCGAGAAACAGATCAAAATCTTTTCCAGGAGAGGAAGGACCCGGGATGAGCAAACACATAAAGCAGTTCGCTGAATTCACACATTCCCATGGTGGCAGGTTTAGAGGTGTCACAAGCACAGGCCACATGCTATACTGAGTGTTCATGTTGCCAAACGGGTTGAAACCATCTGTAGCTAGAGAAAGTCTCAAGTTTCTTGGATCCTTTACAAAAGATGGAAACTGCCTATCAAAATCTTTCCATGCCTCCCCATCAGCTGGATGACTCATTTCATTGTCAACTGGCTTCCTACTCACCTGATGCCACCGGGTCTCCTCAGATGTTTGCTTCATGGCAAACATTCTCTTCAGCCTTGGTATGAGTGGAAAGTGCCTCAAGACCTTATGAGGAACCCGCTTTCCACCATCAACACTTTTCCATCTAGAATGACCACATACTGGGCAGGCTTCTAGATTTGCATAATCTGTCCCGAACACCTCAGACTTACGGAACAGCACACAATTATTCTTGCACACATGGATTGATTCATATGCAAGGCCCAATTCATGCAGATACTTTTTTGCCTCATCATAGGAAGTTGGAAATTGACATTGAGGGAATCCATCGGACAATAGCTTCAACAATGCCGAGAAAAAATTATTGCCAACTCGATAGCGAGACTTGAGATAGAGAAGTCTCACTATAAAAGAGAATCTAGAATGGGCTGATCCCGGGCATAGTGTCTTCTTGGCATCAGCAAGAACTTTGGCAAAACTGGGATTCCCTCCATCTTCCTCTACTGCTATGTACAAATCTGCTATCATCTCTGTTACTCTAGGATCATCATCTTGGTCATCCTCGCTGAAATGTGTCCCTCCACCATAATCATATTCATCATGATGCACCTCCTCCTCTCTGAACTCAACAAATTGGCCATCTAGAGACTCTCCATGATGAACCCAACAAGTGTAAGCAGGTGACATTCCAAAGAGGTATAAATGATTACTCACATCTTCCTGAGGCCGTAGAGTATGATTCGGACATTTGCGGCATGGACAATATATCTCACTGTCGCCAGGAATTTTCCTCTAACAAAGTTCATGAAATCTTCCACTCCGTCATTGTATGGATCTGTGAATTGTATCCCATGCACCCAACTTTGATCCATCTGCATGTGGAATAAACACGCTTTAAAACTAGTACTAGGCTCATAGCTGAATGACAGTTCAAAATTGAGATCATATCTGCAGATTATGGCAAAGCTAGAAAGCACAAAAAAAAATGAGATCTTTCTGAACTTATTCATGCTTTGTTTTGTTACAATCACCGAGGTTCTGATTAAATGGCGCTTCAACTTATTAATGCTTTCCACCGAGAACAATGGCTGTTTTTTTAACAATTTAACAAAACATAACATGAAACTACAATAATGTCCAAAACTGAATCAAGTACACCCGTGACATTGCCGCAAGGACACGCCATCGTGCTAAAGCCCAAACCATCGTGCTAAAAGGCATAGGATTACTACTATGCTAAATCTACAAGGACACTATGCTAAAGCCTACTAATAAGGAGAGAAATCTAGCGAAAAGCGACCTGAACTAAAAATCAATTCTTGAGAGAGGCTAAGCTACATATTGCATAATAGCTTGAAGTAAAATCTATCAAGAGCTTCTTCAAGTTGAACTGGATTACCACATCAAACATATTAGCAAAGATGATTTAAGTCTATGATGTCTATGAAGTATGTTCACCTAAACTAAAAGCCGTGGTTGCCATTTCGTATTCAAAAATTGTGATTTTTATATTTATTCACACATGCACGTACAATTTCTTTTTTGAAAAATATAGCTATATATAGACAAGATATATAGAGTAGGAAAAACTTCGAAAAAATCAATTGCCTTTGCTTCCCGGCAAGGAAGTAGCAATGAACTTTTGAGGAACCGATCGTGATCCGGTCCAGGGGTTTTTGAAATGCCTAAACAAGGACATGAGTGCAAAGGTGATGCACAAGGATCAAGATGTAACCAAGATTTCAAACCTGGTCTAAATCCGGATACAAATGTGTGGAACCCAACTACAGATTTTGAGATCCCACCCATGATGTAGGACTTTTCGGATCGGGCAAGAGAACACATGGCATCATACACATGTAAAGTCGGCATTTTCTATTGGGCTAGGACATCAACATCGATGTACGTAAGCAAAAGCACCGGTAAAGGAAATGCTCGTTAATTAACTTGAACAAGATCCGAGGCATGCATGTGCTTTCACTACCGTAAGTTCATTTTACAAATTAAATCGGACTTATATCTATCTGATTGAACTGGATGTATAGTCAAGTGGCAAAAGACAAAAGACCCTAGCTCCAACCTTACTCAATTGCACACCGATCCATCACGTAAAAACAAGCATTGGATTCAAAAACGTAGAGTTCATCGAGCTTGGTTAAAAAGTCACCTTCGGCCGAGGACCCGCCGCCGATCACCGAGGCCCCCCCGCCGCCGCCGGAGACGCCGCCACGACGCCGGACCGCCGCCACGTAGCCGCCGCCAAGGGGCCGCCCGACGCCGCCCCACGAACGCAAATTTGATATGGCCCGCCGGGATGGCTCGGGAGTGGGGGATGTCTCTTGACGTAAACCGTATTCTTTGAACAAATAACATACCTGGTATTCTTTGACAAAAATCGTCGAATGGTGCAAAGGCCTCCTTCGTCTTTGGTTTCCAAGCAGGTGCAAGGGTTCGAACTCGCGCAGTCCGCTACATTTTTGTTGATATTCCGAGCAAAAACAGAAAAATCAAAAAATTTGACTCCAATAGAGTCGAACTCGGGAGCATAGGGGTGAGGCGTAACTTCGGGAGCATAGCGGTTACCATTGCACCATTCAAGACTTTTCGTTAGGGCTAGGGAAACATTATATTTAAACTCTAGAACTACCGTTAATGAGCCCAAAAACTTTGGGTGGCCCAAATGAAAGAAGACGGCCCGGCCCTCGTTAATACTGCCGTTCATCTCCACCGTCCGATGGAGAAACCCTAACCGTAGGTGGCCGTCCATCTCCCCGCCCGGCCGTACATATAACCCTCTCTCGTCCGATGGGGAAACCCTAACCCTCCGCCGCAGCAGCCGGAAACCCTCTCCCCTCTCCCTCTCCCCCTCTCCACCCCCCCCCCCCCGCCGCCGCCGAGAGGGAAGGATGCCTCGGAGGTCCGCGCAGCTTGCGTCGTGCAAGCCTCCGTGACCGGGATGAAGGGGGCAGGTTCAACGGCCCCGGTACCGCCGACATTGCCGGGCGTTGACCGCCACCACGACGGAGCCCGGTTCGCCGGGTCACCTTCCGAGAGTCGTCCTCGCCGGGGACCGGCCGTCGCCGGGCGCCGCCCAGCGCCGCCCTCGGCTGGGACCAGCCGTCGCCGCCGGGCGCCGTCCCAGAGCCGTCCTCGCCGGGGACCAGGCCGTCACCGGGCGCCGTCCAGCGCGCCGCCCTCGCCGGGACCGGCCGTCACCGGATCTTGTCCTCGCCGGGGATCGACCTCAAGGAGCCCTCGAAATGGAGGGGAATCCCGTTATCGAGCTCTATGACTCGGGATCCGACCTCTCCTCCGACTCGGATTCATGGCCAAATTCCCCGTCCCCTCAAGACGACCCCATGGTAAGATTCCTCTTACCATTCCGGATCCGCCTGCTTTGTTCTTGCATAGCATTCTTGCAAAGCAGTTGTTGTGCCCTTGTAGATGCCGTTGTGGTTAAGGCGAGACATGTGAGTGTAGGTGCGGCGCTTGTTTAGTTGTAGATACCATGTTTCCTTACAAAATGCGATTGATTGTACATGTCTTGCTTCATTAGAATTACTTTTTACAAAGACAAAGTTTCCTTGAGGAATCCCACTCCTACAAACAGGACTAGTTGGAAAAATATACTTGGGCGGTTGGACCATGTGAAGTCGTTTCTCGGCGAATATTTTCAAATAAGCAAAGATTAGTGTCCTAGGAGAACGTAGGTTGCAAAATTGTGTATAATAGAACTACATGTAAAAGCTGGAAAATTCTAAGCACATCTATTATTGACTACCTTGTTTCGTTTGGGAAATTGCTTTTGCAATCGGCTTTGTAGGTTTATTGTGCCGCTTAGGCGACGAGTTAATTCTTCAAAGATTGCCTAACTGTTAAGAAAATAATTATGCTCAAACTTATCTCACATCATCAATGTTAGAGCTGTACCCAAAAGAAACTGATTTTATTCTTTAGTAGTGATTGGTTTCATGGTTTTACCACGTAATCTGGATGCCTCCCGTGTCAATGTGCTTTGTGAGTGTAGGTTGAAATGCGGTTGTAGATGCTTTACGATTCAGTTTGTGAGTATAGGTTGAAATGTGCTATGAGTGGTGCTGTGAGTGTAGGGTTGAAATGCTTGGATGGATGGTGCTCGGGTAGAGGAGTTGGAGTCCCAGGGATACTTGCTCTATGATTCGGTCCCAGGGATGCATGCTTTGTTATTGCATATATTGTCACTGATGGATTTGCTGGTAGTAGTGTCTGATGGATTTGCTGGTAGTAGTATATAATTTGTTCGTATAAATGGTTGTGCTCAGACCTAATTGTATGGATGTTGTTTGCTTTTTAAGTGCGATCTATTGCCTCTTCTCATCTTTTCCTGTATAGTGTGTCATGTAAGTGCTTAATGGTTGTTAGTAGTTGCTTAGGCTATTTAAGATGAGTTGCTAGCTGCAGGTTTGGACTTCTTATAAATGCTGAACATTTGTATCTTAGATTTCCGGAATATGCTAAATGTTCTTTTTCTCTTCTGGAGGAGATATGCACCTACTCAGTAGTAAAGCTAATCTTTTAACTATCTCTTTGTAACCAAGGTAAGCATGTTTGTGTTAGTGTTGACGGTCACTAACGACACATTTTTAACGTCAACATTCTACCATAAAGGGGGTGAAACTATACATTATCATACTCATATACATTTATTACTCACATATTTCCACTTGTAGTGTCCCAAATGTATTTTGTAGGATTTATAATAAATACAAGTGAAAAATGCACCAAAAGGCGCCTCCCCGAAAGCGCATTCTGAAGAATACTAAGCCCAAGGGAGAAACGGACCAAAACGATGCAACCGGGCCGAGCAAACACCAAAGACAATACATCTCGGGCCCAAACTCGCCCGACCCGCCAAAGCGGGGGGGTGTGCTGCGCGCAAGGGTGCGACCGCACCGTTCCTGAGGCCGTTTGAGCCCATCTTTTGCGTGGTGGTTCATTCAACGCCCAGGAGGGCGGTGCGGGGGTGGATCCGTCGGTTCAATGCACCTAGACACTGGTACATGGTCGGTTTGGTGGTAGTTTAGCACTTAGGCCCCTCTCCTCCATGTATAAGTAGCCCCCCTCTCTCCCTCATTTCACACACACCATTTGGAGCCACCTCTCTCACCACTCTTCCTCTCTACTCCACCTTTCTTTAGTTCTTTTAGCTTTAGTAGCATTTGGAGCAAGGCTAAGCTTCATTGGAGAGAGCTTGTACTTGGGAGAAAGGAATTTCGGTATGAATACATTTATGGTTTCTTCCCAAAGTCTTGTTCTTATTTAGTTGTGCAATAGAGCTAGAGTATATTCATGTTATAGACTTGACATATGAACTAGCATATAGTCTCTATGTTATATTCTTGACATGTTGTTCTCGACACGATCATGACAGAAGAACTAGACTATAGTTCCTATGTCGTGGTTAGTCGTATAGAACTTTAGGCTTAACCATTTGTGCCATGTATTTGAGTAGAGTAAGAGTTGTCTTTGAGATGGCGGTTCGTTGTGGTCTTCGGCCTATCCATGTTCTAGCTCGTTCATCCGTCGGGTGAGAGTCCGCGGGGGACATGGGATGTACCTTAACATGCGGGCATGGTGCCCGGATGAGCGGGGACCTTCGGATATGAGAGCATGCCACGGTCGTGAGGGTAGGCGGCAGGGTTGTGACAGCCCTGTCTGTCCCTTGTAATCCCTCCATGTTCGTATGTGATGTAGGAGTTCGTAAATGCCTTCCATTGGGCCGGATGGTACCGGGAGGTCTCCCCGTCCATCTCACTCTCAGCCTAAAACTCTAGTCATTTATGTCTGCATGATCATTAACTTGTTCTTTGCACAGCTATACATTAGGAATGCTTGCTTCACTTAGGAATATTCTTTAATTCTTTATTTTCCTTTTATCCTTGAGGTTGGCCCAAGTGTGTGTCACACTATCTTATGAACTATCATGACTTACCCCTGCATTGAGTATTGGTCAACTGCATAGACATGTCGTCTTGTTCGTGCCCCTGCTAGAATCCTACACCATGCCTTCCTTTGGGAAAATATAAATAACGATACCCTGAATATCTCCGGGTGAAATGCTACAACGGTATTTCCGTGCACTTGCGGACTTGTTACAGAACGTTACGAGAATGCCACCCGCATCCCGTGGTGATATTGCCGAATGTAACAATTCCGGTGAAGTCATCGTGGGAGGTCAACCTTTGGTTTTCCAGCACTCCTGCCCTTTTTGGCGGTTGCGCTCTAATTACCAATAGACATTTCTAAGCGTGATTGCCTTTTTGGTGATTGCGTTAAGAAATGTCAACAGTTAGAAGCTTGTTGTTATATAAATAAATACCTCTCTTTAACTTGATGCTAGAATAATCTAAAATGGAGGATTTAATTTAGTAAGCTTTTTTGCAAAATGTTGTCAAGCTTAGCCCAATATTAAAGGCCATTTTTATTAGTTTAGAATAATTTAAAATGTGAAATACCCCTTGTTGCAGATGGTATGGTGTACCATGGTTATTTGCAAGATTTCCTCCTCTCCCCGCCGTGGACGAGGAGTGACTCGATGGGCAAGGCCTTCCCTAGTAGTTTGTCCAGGGATGCTTTTGAACCTTGTGTTATTAGATAACAATGAGAGTTAACAAGTAGGATTGTCTCTCGTGCAAAGATCAAGATTGGATCTCAGTAGAATTTGTTCGGCTTTGTAGCAACTTTGAATTTGATGTGTGGAGGATTACATCCGTACAATTTGTGCAAGGCTTCTACATGATCTATAGGTCCGTGGTTGTTAGAAAATACATGTTTTTGTTGTGTCCTAGAAAATAGGTTGCGAGTGCTTTGATCTTCAACAAATAAGTTGATATTATATAGTACCGAATTTGTTTTAGGTTGCTAATCGTTACGCTTTTACCGTGCAGTCCGGAGCTTTCGACTATCATATCATATATGTATGTCATGTTTGATCAATGTATTGTTCAGTGTTTTTTAGTTCTGTGACTTCTATCCAATTCAATAGATATCCAATTACGTGACTTATATCATATCATATATGTCCGTTGGACTTGTGATGTTGGCCAATGATTTTTTGACACTTTTTTGAAACTGTTGTCTCTTAGTGTTTGTCTATAATCGACATTTGTTGGCTTCTCTCTGTAGAATTGCATGCATTGTCTTAAAGAGGAGCTGGACAAGAAGGACAAGGTGATCGAGAAGAAGGACAAGAAGATCCTCAAGCCGATGAAGAAAAAATAGGAGGGAAGTAGGATTGGTGGAAACCGGCAAGGAAGTAGGACTTGGTGCAAACCGGCAAGGAAGAATCGGCAAACTAATTATAATAGTATATATATATATATATATATATATATATATATATATATATATATATATATATATATATATATGATGCGAACTTCAGACACTGGTGGCTTTTTGCCTATGTTTTGGATGTTCCCTAGTCTTCTAGGATCTGTGAGAAGTGGTGAAGCACTTACATTTATGAACTTGGCTATTATCTAGTCTTAGCACCTAGGGCTCTTTGTGATGAACCTACCTGATATCTAGTCTTCTAGATGAAGCACCTTTCTTTGTTATCTAGTCTCGCTATTATCTAGATGTAAGAACTTGGGCTATTACTAGATTAATGCAAAGATATATTATCTAATCTCGCCTTGTGTGATTTGAGTCATGAGCTATGTTTTCTATACTACCGATAAGTCGTGAATTCCAAGTTGTCAAAATATAGCATATGTATGAATCACTTACTGCATTAAACACCAAAATATCCACGGCTTATTTTTTTAAAAAATACATGCCACGTATATAGAACAAATAGATTATATACTAAGACTCTAAATGTAAGATGTTGAATGGTGTAGTGGTAAGGCTTTCCCCTGTGGTCTGTGTGGTCTGCGGTTCGAATCCCAGTCACTGCACCATTTTTGCCAGTTCGGCAAAAATTCAAGGCAGTGCGGTTGGGCCAAGGTCGTAGCTGGGCCGGCAGGTTCAGCATGCGGCGCGGTTGGGCCAGTTGGGCCAAGGTCGTAGCTGGGCCGGTTTGCCTAAAAAAAAGACGGGGCCTGCTGGCATGAGTGGAGGGCAAGGCCTGCTGCTGGCTTGGGCCATCTATGTTGTTGGGCCTTGCTGCTTCCGCTAAAAAAAAGGTTGGGCCTGCTGCTGGCTTGGGCTGGGCTGCTATACAGTGTGGGACCACTGCGATGGGGCCGGTCGGGACCCGCAGTGTGGGACCGCTGTGGTGGGGCTGGTCCCTGTTGTGTGGGACCGCTGTGGTGGGCCCAGGCCGGTCGGGACCCGCGGTGTGGGGCCGGTCTGGACCTGTTGTGTGGGACCTACTTCGTCACATCGTCCCTAGTGGGACCTAGGGTCGGACCCACACTTACATGTGGGACCCATGCAGGTGCTGAAGCATGGACATTATATTTTGTGACGATCAATGTGATGTTTTGTGACGAAAGTTTGCATTCGTCATTGATTACCCACCTGTTAGATGCGCCATGGTCATCTGTGACGAACAGATTTACTATTTTGTGACGCCTCGATCCTCGTTCGTCATTATTTTTAGTGGCTTTGCACGGCCACTCGTGATTTGTGACGAAGACGCTAAATTCGTCATCAGAAAACTACGCTTCCATGACAAAATTTCAAATCGTCACGAGAAATTCGTCATAGAAGACCACATTCCTACTAGTGATAAGACGAGTGGTCAAACTTGAGGTAAAAAAGTCAAACGAACTATAATTTGAAACGGAGTACTACTTTTGTCACGTTTGGTGGATATTATTTGAAAGTTGAATTTCAAATATTTGAAGAGTTAACATTTGAAATTTGAAGTACTAGTATGGAGATAAGTAAGATGCAAAACCATGGGGAGTACATTATTAACCGGGCGGGTGCCCATGGGGCCATATGGTGTCTCGAACACTCTGCAGAGAGTAGTACTACTACTAGTACACATATTGTCTCTCTCTGTTTCTCTCAGCCTCTCTCGCCTCTTCCTTCTCCCATACTCCAACTATATACTAGTAGTAGTACTACTACTCTTCTCCCCTCTTCTCGCTCACTTCCAAACTCTTCCGAGAACCAAACAAGAGTAGAGAGCGGTCCGACACAGTGTCTGCCTGCCTCGCCTTCGTCTCCATCCGGTGCACCTCTTTTATCACATCCATTTAGCTAGATTTGGTTTTTCCCGTGGTTCTAGAAATAACAAATACGTAAGTTTTTGTTCGGTGGTTGCGCATCTTGGGTCCATCGCGGGGGCCTCCCGGTGGCGGCTACGGCGAGGTCGCGCCATCGTCTTGACTTCCTGACCGGGGATCCCGACCGGCGTGGGAGCACGGCGGTGAACGAGGCGTTTATCGCGGCGTTCGGCCGCCGATCTCTCTCCGGGTGTTCTCAAGCGGAGGCCGAAAAAGATGTTGCAAGAGAAGCACATCTTCTTAGGTAAGCACCAAAATCTAGATTGTAAAGTGCATTATCCTTCCTTTTTTGAAGGTTTTTTGAATGGCTCTAAAAAGGTTTTGTTTTGTCCTGCATATCTGTGTGACTCGTGCTATCTATAAGCTTGTACAACATTGCTCAATAATTTTATTGTCTTATACCTTTTCCCGATTCATCGTAGGACACCTAGGTACAAACACAAAGACCTACGCGGGAGATTATAAAAGGATGGGGAGGAGGCCGAAGAAAATGTCCACATCTTCTTTAGTAAACGCCTCATCGGCTCATCCTGGTTGAGCTTGGCAACCATTGTGGCGTGTTCATTCATGAGCTTGGCAACCACATCGGTGTGCGCTCCTGGTTGGCGTACCAGCTCGCTTGCTTGGAGCTCATTCTCCACCTCTAGCTTGGCCATCTTCATCCAGTGCAACGGGGTGAGTTATCTTAAATTTTTTAAACAACTAAACAATCGATATGAGCCAAGACAAAAAACGTAGACAAAAACGGATCGATGAAGAAGAATTTGTATTTCCCATATCGCACGGGGCATCTTGCCGGTGAAGAGGCAGCGGCCCCATTTGCTTCCTGAATCCAAAGAGAGCGTATTGGGCCAGGGCTTGAAGTGAATCCACCCCCCGGGCTTGCCTTTCTCGGTGCGAGATGTGAAACAAAGCAATATCTCGAATGTTGTACGGATATTGAAGGTATGCAAGACGTTGATATCTACTCAATGGTGCACTTCTTCATGCATGTAAACAACTATGTACTGATCTGAAATTTGTCCTTTGTGTTAGCAGTGACCATATGTATTGCTAATGGACAGTCATTAAGAAGTATTGCATCTAAGAATATTTAGGGTCGGTGCCTTCCATATGTATGCCATTGCTGGAGGTGCCTTCCTCTCCCTCACCATCAATAGAGCAACACTCTTATGGAGAAAATAGTGTCCAATCAAGCTTGGGGGAGGAAAGTCTTGGCAAACAAGAAGATAGCATGCGCATCGTGGAGGAGACGGACATGCCTCGCTACAATGGATCTCCTATTGAAAGAACTTGACAAGTATGCCACCGAAGAAGAAACTTACGACACTGTCAAGGCCAGAGACTCACACATAACATGTGAAGTCTGTGGCAATGTTGGCCATTCGGGAACGACGCCTCGAACCCGTGAAGACGTTACTCACATCAACAACGGGTTCCGTCAACAAGGAGACCATAATGGGTGGAACAACCAAATCACGCCCACAAAACCAAGGAGGTAATTCAAACTCAAGGTACAATTCGAATCCTTTCTCCTTGGAAGACTTGGTCTTAGACCAAGCAAAAATAATTGAAGAACTTTCAAAGAAGTTGATTCTTAATGATAAAATAATTGAAAACATGATTTTCAAAATTAAAAGTTTAACTTCTTCTTATGAAAGACAACTGAGCTTTAATAAAATGATAGAAACCCAATTAGCTCGGTTTTCTACTTTGCTTTGCTGTTGTCGGTTGGGGAAAAAGTTTTGGGGGCAACCCAAAATTTCTCTTGAATCTGTTAAAATGGTCTCAACGAGGTCGGGTAAGCCTCTATGTCGGAAGACAACAAGTCTCCTATCGAGCCACCACTCATTATCAAGAAGGAGGACCCCGGCCGCCCGCAATCACATGCTCGGTTGGCCCGCATGTCTTCGAGGATGCCTTCTGCGACCTTGGATCAAGCATAAACATCATGTCCAAGGTAACATATGATGAAATATTAGGTGGACCTTTGTCCCCTGTACATTTTGAACTGTAGATGGCGGACCTATCACTAAGGAAACCGGAGGGAGTAGCTCAGGACGTTATAGTAAAAATCCGAGAAGCATACATCCCGACGGACTTTGTCATCCTAGACATGGGTCACAACGAGAGCTGCCCCAATCCTTGGGAGACCATTTCTTAACACTACAAATGCGGTTTTGCACGTGGGATCGGGGCATGCTAGCTTCCATATGCGGGGGCCAAACAATGAGATGCCCACTCAATGGGTTCAACAAGCATAAGAATGCTAAAAACAAGCAGCCCAAGAAGGTAAAGCCACAAAGTGTTAAGCGAGGCATGGCGACGAAAGGGCGACATCCGCATCCACTTCTCCGGATACGGGTAACACTCCGTCAAGCACTAAATGAAGGGAGAAGAGTCTTGCTCATCGGACTTTAAAAGGTGAGCCCTTGCCGAAGGTAAATCGGTAGTTATCTTTTTTTATTTTACAATAATAATCTCCCGAAGAATAACTCCATGATGCTTACGAAAAAAAAAAATAATAGATAAATAAGAATAAAATTGTTTACCTCTGTTGGATGAATCTTGTTTATCAATGCATGCTTCCTCTTTCTATTTTTGGCATGTCTTGGTTTGGAAGTTTTGGTTATACGTATGATCATACTTCCATAGGCGTTTTGAATTGAGCATGGTGCTTAGGTCAAAAAAGTCTACCTTGATCGATTAGACATGGAGTTGAGTCCGGTTATTGAACCTAAAATTGCTAGTGTAGATTTTGGTCGATCATATGGACTAACCCCTGCAGGAATTTATCAAAATCCATAAGGGTAAGTCTTGAAAGATGACAACGGGGTTAACAAAAAAAAAAAATAATATATATATATATATTATAATAATAAAAAGAGAGGAGATAAGCCTTTCAACCCCAAGATTTTGTCCTGTTACTTTGATGACATCAAAAGACAAGCTTGGGGGAGCCTCTAAACCACGCCACCGGGCACAACTCGGATCATTGCGTGCTCAAGCTAAAGCGAGAACCATAAAAGGTAAGCAAAAGGCTAGCTTGGGGAAGGACTCCACGAAAGGTAACTTGTATCTCACATTTTGATCATATTCTCTATCTTATGAAATGTTGAGTTACACTAAAAAGACAAATTTCATTCCTATATATATGAGCTATGGAAATGTCTAGTTAAACCCCTTTGTTGAAATGATGAATAGTTGCTCTGTCTTATGCTTTGCACATTGCCTAGTTTATAATTCGAATTTCTCTAAAGTTTGGATTTAGTGGCTAATTCTAAAATTTATCCTGAAAAACCTGATTCATGTGGGTTGCATAGGCTCTATCTGGTCTAAGTTGTTGCCAAATATGATATGGTACAAATGGATTTGCTATGACTTCGTCCAAAAGAGAAACTTGACATCCGGGAATCTATACTTTGAAAAGAGAAATGTTTTGGGCTATGCTAAAAAAAAAAAAAAAAAAAAATGAAAAATGGACAAGTGTCCGAGGGCAGTAGAGCCCACATCTCTAAAAAAAAAAAAAAAAAAAGAAAAGAGAGGAAATAAAAGACAAAAGTCTAGGGCGAGCAGAGCCCACCTCTCCAAAAAATATATATAGCAATAAAAGCCCATACTTTCTCGAAAAAGAAATAAAGAATTATTATCTAAATAAAACCCCGGATAAAAAGTTGATCAAAAGGATGAACGATAAGCACCTCCGTTATAACCTGTTCTATCGGCAACCGCCTGCTTTGAGAAAAGCTAAAAAGCCCCGCTACGATGAAAGGTAATAAAGGGTGGGAAAAAAAGATGTGCCATTTTATTCAAACTCTAGTAAAACATCTTATTATAACCCCGGCACTTGTAAAACGTAATCGGCATAGTAGCAACTCCCCGATCAACAACCAAGTACTTATCTCTTTTGCTCGAGGACGCGCAAAGGGTAAGCTTGGGGGAGTTTGTTGACGGTAACCAACGACATATTTTTCCCGTCAACATCCTACCATAAAGGGGGTGAAACTATACCTTATCATACTCATATACATTTATCACTAATAAATTCCACTTGTAGTGCCCAAATTATTATTGTGCAGATTTATACAAGAAACAAGTGGAAAATACACCAAAAGGCCTCCCCCGAAAGCGCATTCTGAAGAATATCAAGCCCAAGGGAGAAACGGACCAAACACGCAAAAACTGGGCCGAGCACACATCGCCACACAACTTTTCAAGCCCAAAGACGCCAGCCGCCAAAGCCCGGCCCGAGCGGAACTGGCGGTGGTGCGCTACCACACCACCCGTGCGCCCGCACCCTGGCTGAGGCGGTTCGGGCCCAGTTTGGCGAGGCGGTTCATCTCCTTCCAAAACGGGTGAAACCGACGTCGCGTTGGTCGGTTTGGGCTGATTAGGAAGGTGTTCCAAGGTCGGTTTTGATCCTTCCATATGGGGATGGTCATCTTCCAAAGAGCCCCCTCTCCTCTACCTATAAAAGGAGGCCATCTCCCACCATTGTAACACACACCATTTGGAGCCTCCTCACTTTCTACTCCTCTTCTCCTCTCCTCTCCTCTCTACTCCTCTACTTCTCTAGTTCTTTTAGTCTTTAGTAGTATTTGGAGCAAGGCTAAGCTTCATTGGAGAGCTTGTACTTGGGAGAAGGAATAATCGGTATGAATACATTTATGGTTTATCCTCAAGTCTTGATCTCATATGCTTGTGCAATAGAGCTAGAGTATTTACATGTTATATTCTTGACATGTTGTTCTCGACACAATCATGATAGAAGAACTAGACTATAGTTCCTATGTCGTGGTTAGTCATATAGAACTTAGGGCCTAACCATTCATGCCATGTATTTGAGTAGAGTAAGAGTTGTGCTGAGATGACGGTTCGTTGTGCCCTTCGGGGTTTGCTCGTGTCCTATTCCGTCCATCCATAGGGTGGGGACCATGGGGGACATGGGTAGTGTCTTAGTATGCGGACGTGGTGTCCGGATGCCAGGTATCCTTCGAATATGAGTGCATGCCACGGTTGAGGGGGTAGGCGGCTTGGTCGTGACAAGCCTTGTCCGTCCCTTGAAATCCCCCCACGTTCGTGTGTCTTGGTAGGAGTTCGTAAATGCCTTTCTTCGGGCGGATGCTCCGGGAGGTCTCCCCGTCCATCTCACTCTCAGCCTAAAACTCTAGTCATTTATGTTTGCATGATTATTAACTTGTTCTTTGCACAACTAATTTAGAATGCCTGCTCCACTTAGGAATATTCTTTATTCTTTATTTTTCTTTTTATCCTTGAGGTTGGCCCAAGTGTGTGTCACACTATCTTAAACTATCATAACTTACCCCTGTATTGAGTATTGGTCAACCGCATAGACATGTCGTCTTGTTCATGCCCCCCGCTAAAGTCCTACACCATGCCTTCCTTTGGGAAAATATAAATAACGATACCCTCGAATACTTAGGGTGAAATGCTACAACGGTATTTCCGCGCGCTTGACTTGTTGTTACGAATGCTGCTGAGAATGCCACCCGACATCCCGTGGTGATGGTAACTGGAATGTAACAATTCCGGTGAAGTCGTTGTGGGGAGTCAACCTGTGGTTCCCAGTGCTCTTGCCTCTTTGGCACTTGCGCTTAGGAAACACAACAAGCATTTCTGGGCGCTTTTATTGGGGATGGGTTTTATACCGTTTCCTTTGATTGCGTTAAGAAATGCCAACAAAGACCATCGAGGCAAGGAGCCAGGAAGCTGGAGGCGACGGCGAAGGAGATGGAAGCAAGATCGTCGTTGGCGCAGGTACTAATGCCACATGATTCTAGATTTTTACAATCGACCATCGATTCTAGAATCTAGGGTATGTTTGGAAGCTACACATTTTTTTTCTCAAGGATTTTAGAATCCTCTTGGATCCAAACAGGGGCCTTAATTAGTATACCAAAGAGTAGCCGGTTATACTACTAGTTTCGGTTTCGATAGCGGCAATGAGAAAACCCATTTTGGCTTGGCCAAGGCCAACCTGTTTTTTGCATACTTACGAGAATGGTAGTTCGGCCGCCAGTTTTTGCCGCTTTGGCATAGTTCACTTACATGCATGCTTTGTTTAAATTGAGAAAACCAATTTTGGCCAGCTGTTTTGGCATAGATCTGTGAATATAATGGTAGTTCTCTGGCCACCAGTTTTGGCATAGTTCACTTTGCATGCATGCATGCTTTATTTCACTACATCAGTTTCTCAATGACCAAATATATGAACGATGCTTGTGATTTGACGATTGTGACTTGTTTTTTGTCGGAACGATCTCATCTGGATCTCTCATATATATGTTCATGCGAAGCTCCTTGAAGTTGTTTGGGCTATTGAGGATCTCATCAAGTGGAAGGTCGAGAGCGAAGACGAGAGGCTCATGATGCATAGGCTCGCTTGCCGTTGTTGAGGCCGGTGTTGAGTACCGAAGCGAGGATGGCATGCCTACGATGCCGACAACACACTAAATAATGTGATTGATGTTATGCTGTCTTGACTTACTTTTGGTGATCATGTACTAGCTAGGGTAGTACTAAAACAATGTGATGATGCAAACTCGATGACTAGTTGTTCAGTTTGAGAAAATATATGATGACTAGAAGCTTGTACGTACAACTTGTTAACCACACATACATATGCCCGCATATGTAGGCGAATAATAAAAACTGGTTGCACAACGCGATTTTTTTTTTTTTTTTGAGAAGGAAATGTATTTATCTCAACGCATTACACCGGCTCATTTACAAACAAGATCCACAAGAAAAGAAAAATTACGAGAGAAGTAGAAAGCTCTGTTCATCTTCCTCGCAGACCTTCGAGAGATCCGTTCGTTACCGCCGCGAAGCCGCTTTCCAATCGTCGTCGGGCACGAGCCAAACTCCACCCGGTGGAGGCCGCGGAGGAGGGCTTACTTCTAGGCGACACGCCTCCCGTGTGCATCGGCCAACTCTCGCACCCACCCACGCATCCACACCAAAACCACGCGTCGAACTCGAAAAACGGATGCACCATTGCATCAATCCGTCATTTGAATTTCCACAACGATTAATGGATTGTTCACAAGTTCCAACGGACGCAACTCAACCGAAGCGAAACCATTCGCGGCAAGCGTGCCGTTGGAGACCCCATCTACTTAAGAAGCGCCTTTGTTTCTTCCCTCGGCAAAAAAACACAGAGAAATGGAGTCATCTCACGAATCGGGCAGCACCATGCCCGAGACCGCGCACTTGCCGCCCGAGATGTGGTCGCCGCCGCGACGATACCTGAACATCGACCACGACGATCCGCGTGCGATGCCACGCGGTCGTGGAGGACTTCATCAACGAAATCCGAGGTAACCGTGTCCAAAGTCCAAACGGTCTGCGGGTATGCTCGTTGGCCTCGACTTCGAGTGGAGGATTCTTCCTCCCAACGAGTTTGGCAAAAAGCGATTCGGGATCGCATGGCCACATTCCGTGTGTTTGGCCATCGATGCCTTGTATATCAAGTGCACCCGTGGGGGGCCGGTTACCCCAGGTTTTGAACCACTTTCTTCAAGATGAGGGCCATGTGTTCATTTGGGGGCGGCCATAGGCAGGGCGTGGAACGCCTTGAAGTCGGCTGCGGGGTCCGCCTCTCAATCCACGCGACTTACAACTTATTGTGCCTGCTCTTGATGTTAACGAGTACAAGAATCTGGCGGAACCGAGTGTCTCCCTCATTTGGATACTCTAGCGTCGGCGGTTCTACGATTCCTCGTCGGGAGAAGAAGAAGCGAGAAGAAGCGTAAGAAGCGGCGAAGAAGGGCGGCGACTCCATCGATCACCACCGATGGGGGACTTTCGCTTGTCGGCGAATCGATTAACTACGCCCGGCATAGATGCCTTCTGTCCTTTGAGATTGCTAATCGGGTTCGGATCAAGCATGGTTATGACTTCCTTCACGAATGCTAATGTACCATAAATCGTAAAAATAATCTGTGTCTTTGTAAAAGAACATTCGGCTTTGGGTAATGTATTATATAGAACTTTTTGTCTTTATCCAATGTCGTAGGTGAGATACTCTAGTTACCGACACATACCACTACCAATCGTCTACACTCATACAAACGTCGAGGATCGACGGGCATACGGTCCAATCGCTGCAGTAACAATCCGTATATGTACGGACATTTGTTGCTATAAACCGTCTCGACAAACGTGCGGCTCGTAATGGACGTGATAGTTCTGAGCGCTGTACACGCTAAGCGTCAGTATATTGACACGCGTGCAATATTTCGAGCGTTACGCACACACTGCCGAATTCGCGCGTCTCTACATTATCACGCGTCACGTAAAACGATTCGTGTATCACGCCGCACACTGGTGATACAAATCGTCTCTAACAAAAAACGCGACTATATCCCCCGTGCGAAGTTACGGAACACGTGCACCGCCATGCGTCTATTTATCGGGTCAATGTCCGCAATAGTTTCAAGCGGTATAGACGGTTGTTTGACTAAACGCGTCGTCGTAATTCGCCCGCGTCGATAACGGTGCGGATACTGCCAGGATGCCTTACGGTAAAACGCAGCGTCAATCTAAACGCGACTTTAATACACGTGTGACCGTTCTGGACCCTTCGCACATTCCAAGCGTTTGTGAAGAGACGCGTGTGCGTAACACTTCGCAACTCGCATGCACGGGTGGCACCAAAAGAGTGTCTCGTATACAAACAAAGGCGTCGGATTAGTGTTCGTATCCACATACGACCGGCTCCAAGAATGTGTCGTGCCTAAACGCGTGTCTAAGATATGGTGAATCTTGCGCACACTTGGTTTGAAAAGGCGTCGCTATGCGGTGCGGCGTCTATATCCGAGAACAGCAAAACGTGCGAGCGGAAAAATGCAGACGCTTCGGTTAGATGCGGCGTCTATAATTACCCTTATTTCGAGACGCGTTTTTGGCGGGTAGGACCGGCCGACACCTATTATCGGCGCTCGCCCAAACCGCGCGTCGATAATATGACGACTGAGCGCCGCGTTATAGCGGCGTCTCTCGGGCGCCGGGCGGTTATTAGCCTTTTACATAGTGACTTACAGACTACGAAATTGAAGAGACGAGGATACGCATATCAAATCTCTCAGGTGTCCAGCACGAAGGTGACCTCCTGTCTTTGCAAGTAGTAATGAGATCAACTGATTTTATTGCTGAATTTGTGTTTGGGCTCACCGTTCATCATCTGAAGAAAATTGAGGAACGTTTGAACCATTTGCACTTGCATCGCAGGACTGCAGTAGCTAAGCGATCATAATGTACAATCCCTTTTTATTTCAGAATTTTCAGAATGCAAGTTCCACTTGCACGACAGGATGGGCTTTGTGTGGTGGTGGCATTCATGGATGATCACTGTCCTGTACGGACTACAGTATGGACTACAATTTTTCTCCTCAATAGTGTACCAATCATTATTCCCGAGATCCCCACTTGCTTGCTTGCTTTCGGCTTAAGTTCAGTTTACCAATTGTAGGCTGTAGAGCCAGACACTTCACATTCATTGTGTTTCAATTTTGTCAGTCTGAACGGTGTCAACATTGTTAGTATGAAAACAGGTGAGTTGTATGAATGACGCTATTAGTTTGCTGCTTGTTAGCCCACAATGTGTAGCCACGTCTAAAACTAAGTAGTGGCCTCATAGCTGGCTCTATACTAGGTGCTTTTCATGAGAAAACAGAAAGAAAATATAGAAGCTTGTCATCTGAAAATATAGAACCAGCGCCGGCTCTTCATGGTCTATTTTCTTAGGGCTTGGATTGTGGAATAGGTAAACTTGGGTGTGCTTCAGCTTAGGTACAGTGATGAACACATACAGTTTGGTTATCCTTGTGCTATTGGATCTTGCATCTTTTTAAACCACAATAATGCTTGCTAACAGTTTCCTAATAGAGTACTTATTAAATGTAAAAGGAGTCATCACTTCAATCTGAAGCCATTTTCAACTGGAAGGACATAGCCGGCCAAATGTGCTATTTGCCCCTCTGACCAAACTCTGAATTGGCACTTGTACGTCGTAGCAATTGCAACATGTTCATAATGTTGTCGTCGGGGCAGCAGCGATTGTAAGCCATAATTCAGGTTGACCAAGAAATTGGCCAACACATACTGGTTCTATCTTACAGGCTCAAACCTATTTATTTGATACAACTTTTCAATAATCGATGGCTTCTTGATTCTGCATCTAAGTTTGTCAAGATGTCATACTGACACTAATAATTTGAGTCTATATTAATTAGTAACTTGGTGCAATATAGCTGCAGTAGGATGGGCGTTATGGAAAACTAGGAACGATTTAGTCTTGAAGAAGATCCTCAAAGCCCACATACAAGTTGCTTATATGGCGTTTGGTTTTCTGAAAAAAAAATGGTAGGTACTGAGACGAAGCCGGAGGATATGGTGTCAATTGAGGAGGTTTTTGCCGGAATTGGAAGGAGGCCTGACCACATGATGAAGAGCACCTGAAGATCTTGGTGGCTCTGATAATCGGGCATAGTCTGTGACTTTAGTTTTGCGTTTTATCTTTTCTGATACTCGAAGCTTGGGTCATGGTCTAAGAGTCTGTAAGTTTCTTTTTCTTCTCTATATTTTGCTCCTAGCCATGCCAGCATGATGGTGGGTCTGTTTTTAGTGGAGGCGTTGTTTGCTATCCTTTTGGGCCTGGTTTGTAAAACTGGTATCCCCAGCACGTTATATGTGCTTTCAATATAAGCAGCGCTCCTAGCCCTTGATCTAAAAAGGAAAATCGTGTGATCTCAAGGCAAAACCGAACCATTGAATTTGGCCTTTGTCACAATATGCATATCTCAGTGTTCATCTAGAGCAAAATCAATGAATGTCAGTCGTAGGGAACAAGAACAGCCTGATGGATGAGCTATTTTAGTTTCATGATGATGATTTTTTTTTTAAATATCACCGTAGTGTTAGCACGGGCAATATACTAGTTTAGAAAATAATCCTGGGGATGGAAAAGACAAAGCCTCAAAAGCAGTAGTAATGAAGGCAGCCATGGATGTGCTTACAGACATTGTATAGTACATTAACATTGTATAGTACATTAACAGAGATGTTCATAGACACAATACATATTTCTACTTATTGAAGTTCCTGGGATGCTCTGGCAATGGAATACATAAGCAGGTGATCTGAAACCAGCCGTACCATCGATAGAAGCATAATAATAGCACGTACAAGCAGCTATTCTCCCATACAATACAAACAGCGAAGTACACAGAATATACATTTCAAATAACCAGCCCATTAGAGCTAATCAGTTATGTATCTTTAGTACTTAACTGAGAACCATCGAAGACACAAACCACTCATACCTATATTGCACATGAACTCCTTTCAACAATGGCGTCGCTACTCTTGGTGATCTGCGTACACAATTGATTAAATTATGTGTCCAATGTATTATTGCAGATTTCCAGATAATCACTTTAAACTTAAGTTTGTCTAATAAGTTTCCCAAATATTTGAAGGACCAATTGTGGTGGCACTTTTATGCTTTCAAACTCAAGTTTATTAGCAGCTAAGTATTGTATGGCAGATGACTAATAAGTATTGTATGGCAAGCGACTAATAAGTATTTGATCCAAGTGTTTTTTTTTCAACGAACTTTATCCAAGTGTTACTCCTGCCACCTGCTGTTTTCATTTCTATGGGATGAGAAATGATTTTTCAGAGAAATCAAAAGAAAGGAAATGATATAAAAATGTCAACCTACAATAAAGAAAAGTAGGAGACAGTTATGAGGGCTTCTTCAGAAACCAGCTTGATTGAATATAGTGATGCAAAATCATCATTTGACAAAAGGAAGTAGCCCCTGCAGGAGTTCTATTGAATAATTCTAAAACAAGCAGTAATTCTAAGGACAAATCGGAGCAGATAAAGGGGAAAAAAATATGGCAATTAAAAAGGCTGGAAGCTCTATTTCTATGACACTAAAAGGAAGTGGTCTGAGCTGAACGTAATAAGATGGAAAACTAAGCACTTACATCAGTACCAATAATGCACATATCTAATCCTCTAGAGTCTGCTAAGAGTACCTAAAACTAACCATCCATTATAGACACCTAAGAAGCAATATATTAGGCATTGGTTACAGCCTCGCACATAAATCAGGCATCATGCCTTACCTGATATATTATCCCATTCCTTAATGATATGTGTTTCCATTGCCAAAATAGGCAAGCCTTAAAGGGAAATAAGCAAGAAATGGCGAGGCCTTGCAGAATCTCTTTTTCCCCGTGCTGCACAATCATTTGCTGAACCTGAAAATATGCACAGCACGACATTGGCGTTCACTACATAATAGATATTAAAGAGGCAATTGTAGATAATAACAATAATAATCCTAACCTTTCTCAGAGAATGCAATAGACTAAATAGCTAACCCCTAACTCAATCATCCTGCATGAGCAGGAACATTACATCTTTATAAGAATGGATCCTAAGGAGCACATGGAAACACATGTAATACCAAAGCAGTATATAAGATATACCTATTAAAATTTCAATCCAGCACTACTATATATTTTTCAGATATATCATATACTCTGTGCTACTTAACAGTAGTTGACCCAAAATAACAATTCACAATTCATCGAGGAATCCAGGTTGCATGGATGTCTGCAATAGGAGCAGACACTACTTTTCAACTCCCCAAATGCCGTAATGACTGTAGGAATAACTGATTGCCAACACTATGTTAAAAAAGGAACCCATTTCCTTCCAGGATGCAACAAACCAAGTTTAAAACCACAAACATTGTACAGAAGTTAAAGTCCTCAAGCTGTAGATCAATTAACTTTGCAGATATTTTTAAACCTATAGATCAGTTAAATTTGCAGAGGTTCTTTTTAGTTTAAACAGAGGAGAAAATATTGTTTCAGAACCTATGTATGAGTGGCAATATGCAATGGTACTACAAAGCGGCCTCATTATTCTCACTAATCTCATATTAGCTTGCACATGCAAGAAAGAAACATTCCACCGTTATTTGTACAATAGATTAAATACTTTTATCAAGGTTACGTTCGAATAAAGAGTGTAGGCCATGGTGTGTGGTAGGGGAACATGCTCTCTTATTGCAGGAAACACATCAATTATAGTTACATATAATTATATAATATAATAGACTAATTGTTCAAAAGAAGGGCTACCCATTCGTGGGAATCACCATATCGGCACAATAAAACAGAGAACCCATGCTCCAGGACGCAACTCGAAATTCCATTCGCCTGACATTTATTTGGGGGATTTTACATCTAAATCTGAAATGGTTTCTAGGAGAGTACCCTAGGCATTAAAAGATAAATAACTAACTCTAATGTGACGGCAAAAGCCATGCAAGGTCTGCAGTCCAGTTAGCTATACATCATGTCACTTCTTTATATAACAGTGAAGAAGATTAAAATAAGAGCTAAGTTAAAAAGATACCAATGCTAAGAAGATCATAAGCAATGAGATAGACAACAGCAATTCCCAGTGACACTGCATAGGCAAAGGGGCTTTCAGTATCAATTCAGCAATCTGTTGTTAAAATCTTGCATTAGTACCTCTAAAGAGTCAAAGGTACAGAAATAAGATAGAAAACTCAATCGGAGAATAATACAGGAACATTGTTGTAACATACTGTGGAGGTAATTTGGACAGTGGCTGAGAACAATGAAATAAATGAATTCATTCCTTACCATTGCAAGCAAGGACTCACTGGAACTGGTACCTTCTATACCAAAGTTCACATGCTGTAAAGAGCTAAATGATCCAGGATGCTTCTCTTCTATTCAAAGATCCAATAAAACTGTCACAAAATTGCATCAGAGCAAGAAAACATTGAATGAAAGCTTAAAAAGCTCTTCACCTCTTATGTTAATATCATGCTGAATATGCTTGTCTTCTTTCGATCTTGCTCGACTCTTTCATTTCTTCTTCACTTTGCCCTATGGTAGATAGCCTAGGCCATTCAGTGTTCGAGACACAGAAGTGCATGATGTTATGCAGGAAACTAAAAGTATACCCCTCAAGAATTTTTTTTTCCAAGTAAAATTCATGAGAATTCAAGCAAACAGGCTTTCCTATGAAAGGTTTAATCATCTTTTAAGAAAGCTTAAAAAGCTTCACCTCTTATGTTAATATCATGCTGAATATGCTTGTCTTCTATTCCAATCTTGCTCGACTCTTTCATTTCTTCTTCACTTTGCCCTATGGTAGATAGCCTAGGCCATTCAGTGTTCAGACACAGAAGTGCATGATGTTATGCAGGAAACTAAAAGTATACCCGTGAAGATTTTTTTTTTTTTTTCCAAGTAAGATTCATGAGAATTCAAGCAAACAGGCTTTCCTATGAAAGGTTTAATCATCTTTTAAGAAGAGTCTACTCTTTATAGAACAATAAATATGACTCCTAATTTCCAGCAGGTTGCCATGTAAAATTACTATTTTATTTTCTTAAAATGGATGCACAGGCTACATATATAGTTTTGGAAATATATGCTTTTGTATTTCATAAATAAGTACAGCATTCGACAGAATAGGCATTCTGCTTCGCTTTTTTTTGAGCCAAATGCAAAGACTATGTAAAGAAATTATTGGTGCATCCGTTTACAGATTTGGACATAACAAAAATAAGCTCAAGTGCTGAACCATTGTCAGATGGCAAGATGAGTTGAGAAACTAAACAAGATGTGCAACACTGGAACTAAGATAAATCTGTACCTCATCTTACCTCATAATGAATCTGGTTTGTAAAGTTGTAGCACAGTCATATATACTTTGCAGCATATATAACTTGCAACATGCATATACCGTTTAACTATTGCACTAACCTCCTATGTTATTGTGCGAACCTTTTGAGGTTCTTTTGATATAGGGAATGATCAATTACTGTGCAGCGATAGCAGCTATTCCATGTCGTAAAGAAGCATGTTTTTCCTTGAAAAATGACAGGTGAGATGACAACATGGAGAGGACAAAAAAATATATACCAACCATTATTATTGGGGCCATATATGCATTTCGGCTTTAACTTGGCATTGATTAAACCATCATCTCACTCGTTTATATTAAGAAAGGAAAAAGGCATAAAATAAATCTGATTCAGATCACTCCTGTACCTGTAACATAGGTCCCACTATATGTATGACAACTGTAAGAAGTATGGCAAATCGCTCATATATCAGAGCTGAAACGCCTATCCATTAGATTTAATTTAATATTAGACCTTAAATCAAATAGTTGGCACGCAAAGATGGACGAAAACAGGAACAAAGGTAAAAAAAGGGCAGCTGTACTAAGCATGTTTTCTGAAACCATTTGAAACTACAAATAATACACCTGCAGCAAGCCTGTTGAAAAAAAAGTTGACTTTACATAAATCGTCGTACAGTAGCAGAGAGGCAGAAGGAAAGGATCGCAATAGCCAACATCCAGCAGACCATACAATCTCAAGGAAATGCAAACTTATAATAGGCACTTAATTGAACACCCAAACTATAGTCAGTAGGTAGCTAGCATTACAGAGCCACAGGATCGATCCCTTGATCCGGGTGTTGCATGCAGGCATGGTGCTCGTGAGGAACCTCCACGCGCTCTGGCACGGGAGTCGACAGGGAGGAGAAAAAGAGAGGAACAGCCACGCACCTAGGGTTTCATGGAGCCGCCATCACCCCGCACGGGGAAGGGGCGAGGAGGAGTATGAGGGCCACCACCACGCCGAGGGTTGTCCCAGCCATCCCGAGCCCGCGCCGGCGGCCTCCATTCTGGGCGGCAGGAGGCACGCTCGCCGGCCGCTGTACTCCGCCAGTAGCTGCAGCCCAGGCCCTAGGGTTTTCTGTGAAAGGCCGGGGAGCGAGAGGGAGAGGGAGAGGGAGAGGAAAGCAAGCCCGGGGGAGGGAGAGGGGGAGGAGGAATCCGGCGCTGCCGCCTGCACCGCCGCTGCCGCCTCCCTGCCGTGTTGGGACGGAGAGGGAAAGAACGACGGGAGAAAGAGGGCCTTTTTCTGTTTTTTTTTTTTTTTTTTTTTGAGAAGAAGAGGAGAGACGGTATATATTTGTTGGCTAAGGCGAGGGGTTTTTCGCAAAAGATTGCGGCGGGGGGTAAGTGCAAAAGTGACACGATTTTGGAATTTTCTCTTCTTCGAGCGTAGGATTTCCATAATAGGAGGGGTAGAAAGTAAAAGAGTAAAACCAAGTTCTTGTGTAACATGGGCTGGCCGGATCGCAACGGGATTTGTTCAAAAGAGGAGGGCTTTTTGCAAAATTCCACCAGCCAATGAAAATTTTTTGCGGTGGAGGGGGTCGGCCGAGGAGAGACTCGTAGGAGATAAGAGGTTTTCAATTACTACACTAGTGTAGAAGGCGCGCCCTCGCGCACCTTACCGGGTCGAGGTCACCATTTTTTGGCCCAGGCCAGGGCGCTCCCAAAAGTAATGGACCACACACAGTCCATACGTAGTATTCCCTTTTTTTTTTTCTCAGAGCTTTTTTTTTTGGTAATCTCGCTAACTATAATTTTGCCGAATTTTTTTGGGTTCGGCGCCGTGTGTGGTCGATTTAGTATAGGTCTTGGGCGTTCATGAACTAACGTTGTTCTTTTTTATCACAAATGCACATCGTATTGTCTGAGAACACTTGTTATTTGAGTTTGACCAGACCATTGTTTAGGCCCTTTTTTTTTAAATGAAACGATTTCAGTTGGGCTCTTCCCCCTAACAAGATCCTCACCCTGGGCGTTCGGGTTACCCGATCCGTTCGGGTTACCCGATCCGTTCGGGTTATCTAATCCGATCGGGTCGGGTAATTCGGGTTTGAAAAAGTTCGGGTAATAAAATTTGCTACCCGAAATCAGTCCCGAAAATCCATTACTCGCAACTTCGGATCCCGCAAATTCGGGTTCGGGTTCGGGTAAACCCATTCTACCCGAAATATATAGAATCACATCAAACCCTCAAACATCATATAATTTGGCATAGAATTATAACTGGAAAAAAATAAATAATTAAATTTGAGGCATTCAGCCCGGTGCCCGGGATACTTAATCATCATAATTTAGTTGCAAGTGCAAACGACACATTCACAAATAAAATTGACATTCACAGATTCACACATTTACTGAAATCTTATATTTTAGCAGTCACACATTCACAAATAAAATTGCCCAGGACACACGGACAGTAGTCACAGTACCAAGTTGCCACGGCAATACCAAGTTGCCAACTGCCAAGTGCGATACACTAGGTCTCGTTGACTCGGCGGTGGATCTGCCTGGATTTTGGAAGGACCGAACAAAATAAGGCGGCGGCTAAGTTTTTGGCGTGGAGATGGAGAGGAGGTGACCAGTTAGCATCGGTAGTCACTTGTTGGGCTTGGGCGCGGGGAAAAGGAATCGACTAGTGGACTGTGGACCAACCTGTCGAGTGCACATGCGGGTTCGGGTCTTCGGGTACCGGAGCTCTCAACCCGAATTACCCACAAAAACTTTGGGTTTTATGATTCGCTACCCGAATTACCCACAAAAATTACGGGTTCGGGTTTTTCGGGTTCGGGTCTGGGTTTTTTGGGTTTGGGTAATGGGTAGCGGGTTTTATGCCCAAGGTGACAAGATCCATAGAAAGAACACAGAATAGATATTGATATTCATACCAGAAATGATACCCCGGGCAAAAGTCGCAGGTGTAGTAGCGGCCTACGCGGTGGATCCGGTAGGTTTCATCGCTGAAGCCACAAACGATTTGATCAACCCGGTCGTTGTAGTCCTCATCGTCGCTGAAGGTCTCGTAGAGATCGCATTCGTTATTGGCCGCCATTGTGTGTTCTATATAGTATGATGTGGGAATTTTCTTGTGGAAGAAAGAGAAGAGGATTGGTGGTTAGTGCTGGGAAAGGAATAAGGGTAGGCCGCTTTATATAGACACCAGACGGCAAGGCTCTAGTATCTGCGGATTAGAAATGAATCACATCAGTTAGTTCCTTTGTGATACGTCATTTGACCTGCGTCTTTTGGAATGTGTGCGAAGTTATTAACTGGCGTTAGCGTGTCACGGGCCTATCGTTCTAAGCGGTTATCGTGACCTCGAATTCACATACATTTTTTTTTTTTTTGAGAATGACACATACAACGCAAACACTCACAACACGGCGTCACCCCTATAAACACACGCACGCAAACCCTACCCCTATGAGCACCTCCGGGAAGTGCGGGGCAGCCGCAGATCTGGAGATTCTGGATCACCGTGTTAAGCGCCTCCGTCGTCGACGGAACGCCGCTACCACTTAATGCATAACGCCGAAAATCCCAAGAAAAGGTGCGAAAGCACCGGATTTAAACCCCGATGGGTAGGACCTCCCACCATTGGACTACAAGCCAATTCGCTCGAATTCACATACATGACGTTGACAGGTACGCGTGCGCGGACCATTATCTGGAGACTGGATTGTGTTAAGCGGCCCATCATGCAATGGGCCTACCTACCAAGCTAGTAGCATCATGGGCTGCCTATTTTATTTGAGGTTGCCCCAGGGTAGCTGGGCAAGGACCGTTGCTGCGTGGCATACCTGCCTATCCGGCCAGTCTTTTTTTGAACGTGGGATCATGGCAGTGAAGAAGTTCTTTCATGGTGTCTCTGTGTTCGGTTTATTTTAATGGTAATCGACCAGTAAGTACTCTATGCCCAATAAACGTGTAGGAGTAGTACTGTACAGTACACATTAGAAGGATACATGTTGTCTTTAGTATAGAGATTACATATGGGGTACAGTATACACCACCAAATTAAACATGAGTGACAAATTCGTTACCACACTGTAGCTCTATTTGATTTGCGATCTCAAAGGATGGAAAGGCGTCGATGCTGGCGTAGCTAATCTGCTCTTGTGATAACCTAAAATCTCCCCAGGTGTGGTGACTGACGACTCCTTTCTCTTTTTGACGAGGAATCTGTAGGACCGCTGACGCTAGAGTATCCAGTGAAGGGAGACACCCAGGTTCTGCTAGATTCTGGTACTGGCTAACACCTAGAGCAGGAACAATCTGTTGTAAGTTGTGTGGATTGGACATGTATACGCCGTAGTCTTTTCAAAGCCGTTCAACGTCGTTGCTTATGGCTGCTCCAGTGAAGACACGGCCCTCATCCTGGATAAATTCTTTTAAGACCATAGGTAACCGGCCGCCGGCCTGGTGTACCTGATATATAAGACATCGATGGCCAACGCACAGCTGCAGAAGTGCGATCCTGTACTCTGTTTTGCAAGGCTTTTTTTTGGAAGAATTCTCCATTCTGAGTCGATGCCAACAAGCATACCTCCAGCGTTTGGGGTGTTACCTTGGATTTCTCTGATGAAGTTGTCAACGATCATCACGTCGGCTGTAACCGTTGTGTTGATGGGGGATATCGGCATCCATTGAGTACGACATCTTGGTGGTATGTTTGTGGTTCAGATTTCTCTTCTTGGCACGCTGGCTGCGCATGGCGCTGAGAGTCATTGCTAGATGACTCCATTTTTGTATTTGCTATTGTATGGAGTGAAGAAGAAATGGGGCTTGTAAATGGATTTGGAGAGGCCGGGGATCTATGCCAGGATATGGCTACCGATTGGAATTTGAAGGATAGAAGTCATTGGGGAGAAAGCTCGGGATTCACGAGTAATCAAGCATCCATTAGAAGACCAGCAAACAACATTGTGGAGTGCCCGGAGGTATGAACGCCGTATAGCCCTTAAGGTGGATCGGCCTGGGCCAGAATGGCATGCGTCCCAGTTTCAATTTAGCTGGCCCAGAAGGGTGTTTGTCCCATAGAGGTTCTCTTGATGAAGGCGCCTTCTCGGGCGTCCGTGGCTAAGCCACTTGTTCCTATACATCTATAGCTTGTGCACTAGGCCTTTTTTCGGTGTAAACATCTAGGCTGGCCCAGTTTGGAAAACATGACGGGCTATGTATCTAGCCCATTATTCTACTGAGCGGCAGACGGTAGATGCTCATCATGTGATAAAACTGGCAGAGCAGTGAAAAAGTCCGGTCACTTCAATGCCCCTCTAGATTCTCGGTTCATCTACCAGGGACTCATTTAGACTCCCCGACATTTACTGTTTTCGCAATCCATCCGTGAGCAGGCGACGCATTCGAGGTAGGCTGCTGCTCAAGAGGTTCGATGGCGAAGCGGATTGGTGCCCGATTCAGCCATGAGCAGAGGGAGGCGATGAGGGCGAAGGTGATTGAGCTGGGACGGAGGGTACCGAGAGCAGAGGTGGTCAGTGTGATGAAGTGGTGCAAGGAGGTTGACATCCTGTTGTACCAGTTCAAGACATGGATGAATAACAACAAGAATAAGTATGCCATCGTGCAAACCGACGGTGCTACCATCCCTAGGGGTGCAGGTCCGGCTCCAGATCTCCCTGGCCCGTCTTGTAGAATCATTTTGTGTCATAGGCGGAGCCGTGCGCGTGATGCACCAGGTCAGCAGCTGTTTGAGTTCTTCAAGGTGCTTGTGCCAGGACACTATGAGGAACAATTGGTATGTGCATACTTTCTTGGGCATTGGGCGAGGGTTTTTCTTTCTGTGGTTGGATTTCATCGAGAGAGGTTTTTTACCCTTTTTCCTCTCCATCGAAACGAAATCTTTCTATCTCGGTTCCAACCTAGTCGGATAGCTTCTATTCTGTTCGAATTCATGCGGGGTGTTTTTTTTATTTTGTTTTGTTCCTTTTTCATTGAAAGGAGATCTTCATTTTGTGTGTCTACCGGCATTGACCTAGGTTTTTCCTAATCTGGCTGGATTCCATCGAGGTGCCTTTTGTTCTTGTTCATTACTTTGGTTCCTTTCTTTTGAAAGGGGGTTTTTCTATTCTGGTTCTATTCTATCCAAATAGGCCTTTTGTATCCTGGTTGGATGCTGTTCTGGGCCATACCAAGAGGGTTTTTTTCTATTCTGGTTACTCCATCGACACACCTTTTTTCTTACTTTGTTTCGTCTACATTGAAGGATTGTTTTTCTATTTCGGTTTTACTCTATCTAAATAGGCTCTCTATATTTTGGCTGCATGTTGTTCAAATGGCCTGGACCGTGTGTAGGAGATGCCTAGGCATTTTGGTGAATACCTTGGACGTGAGCAGCTTCTGAAGCTACGGATGTGTAACACTTTCGTATTTTTGCATCATTTTAAAATTCACTAAAAAAATTGAACTTTTTATAATTATCAATTAAAACTTGATTTACTTTTCGCTCAACCGAAAACCCGTTTTCGGTAACCTTGCATTAAAATTCACCATATAGATTTTAGGTTAAATGTTTGGAATGCTTGAATGAGTGCTTGCATGTTTGCTTGCTCTAGAATTTATTTTGGGCATTAATTAATTATCCCTGATCATCCTTCACCCCCAAACACCCTCTCCTTGATTTACCAAGCACCACACCACCAACATTTCCAAATTCCAAAACTCGCATCATAGTACTTAGTTTATCTTTTCTGGGAATTAAGAAAGCCATTCCATGTGTAAATGTATGAGTGCACATGTGAAGGTATATATACAAGAGATAGAAAATGGTGGGCCACCATGATGAGGACACGGCTATGCTGTCCAAAGATTTGCCCAAACTTTCACGGTACAAAATAATTGGTTCTCTAATAGAAACTGAGTTCTTCAATTAATTGAAATAAAATAATACGTGTTCTGAATATATTCCGAACATAAGAAATAGGCTCTCTGAATTAATTGTTGCATCCGTAAAGATAGATCAATCCAACAGGTCCAAAGGGAATGGAACAGTAGTATATTCAAATCACGACAGGATCAACAAGTAATATCCAGAAAACACTTTTAGTAGCACGTGTACTGGGACACTAAGAAGCGCTATATCAATTTCTAATTCAGAGTACCACCTCACGAGACAATATCACGTTCATGAATCGTGACAAAATCAGCCAATGATACAAGCAATGGAGTAGTAGTAATAATCCCAATAACAATTTCCTTGATCAATCTGAATGGATCAATCACAGGAAGCCACTCGGCAGTACTAGATAGGTGATAAATGGTTCGGCTTACAATTCTTGGAGTAGATGCAATCCGAACAGCAGTAGCAATCTCCAACCCGTGCACCAATCAGGACACGATCCGGAGAGGGGATTCCAATAGAAACCGATGCGAGTCCGAGAAGATGAATTCTCGATCACACACCAATGCAAATCCGCGAGGATCCGGCAACACCCATTAGGGTTTCACGAGCGGCGGCTCGATGAGGAATAACTCCTAATAAAATTCAACCCGACTCTTACAGGGCCATCGCCCAGGCTTAATAGCACGCAGGCCAGCCAACTCGAAACCAAACCGACCACACTCTGTCTCAACCACGTCAAACATATTTGGTTCGGACTGAACCATACTAAAAATAAACAAAGACACGACTGGCCATCCTACATGCTGAACTATAAATTATAAAAAGCTAACGCATATTATTTAATAATCCGGCCACAAATCACGTCACTAGCATCTTTGACCGGTTCCCTTACTAGCAGCATGCGTGGACATGTACCAGAATATTACCCAGATTAGCACATTCTTCACGCCAATAACTTCATGCCACGTCTACCTGCATGGAGCCAATAAATATATTTTTGCTTGGTTTCATTTCCTTCTCTTTTCCAAACGGTGAAGCACCTCTAAAAATTATATTTGATAAAAGGCCAGCAGCAGTAAATTTATCCATATCCTTGTTATATTTCTCACCAAAAATATTGGTTCCAAACTGAAGGCCAGAAGTTAATAAAGAGTTACCAGTTACTTCATTCAAAATATTGCTAGACTTGTGCATAAATATCCTCATGAGTCATGGGCTCATCATTCTCCCTTTCTTGAAACAAAGCCGTCCTCGGCTTTGGCGTAATATATAACGCATCCTGGCTCTTGTTTGTAGGAATGACAACACCATCATGCTTCATCAATGTTTCAATCCTGGAAGGATATTTGTTGGAAATAACTGAAGTTTGATTTTCTCCTTTACCCAATTTCAATGCACCAGCCGCAGATGCAATATCGCCAATGGCAGAGGCAATTTGCATAGGAGGATCAAATGACTGAGTAAGAACTAATAATTCAGGTTTGTTGGCATCTTCATTTGTAACATCTTCGAAAGTGCTAGCAAATGCAGCTTTGGGGTTAAGACCCTTGCTTGAGCTCTCACAAGCAATAATTTTAGAACTTAATGCCACATTATTCTCTCCCTCTTGAAGCGAAGCCGTCCCTCGGCTTCGGAGTAACTCCAACAACCTTTTTCTTCGCCTTTGAAGTTGCAAATACCTCAGCCTTTATAGCACTCTCAACCATTGGTTTGAGCACATGATTAACTCCCTTGTGCAGGAATGAATAGTTATTAGAGCGACCACCATGTGTCGCATCAAGATCAAATTGTCATGGTCGACCCAACAATAAATGACACGCACTCAATGGTGCAATATCACAATCCACAGTATCCACATAATTTCCAACTGAAAAATTTTACTCTAGCCTTATGAGTAATTTTCAATGTACCACTTTGATTCATCCATTGCATATAACGCGGCGTTGGCGGCCTCCGCATAGACAAAGATAACGCATTCACCAAACACTACTACAGAATTGATTTTGCGTGGTGTTTGAATTTCATTTTCCGTGGCGGACATTTGAGAAACCGCCACGGTTAATACCATGATTAACCGTGGCGGTTATTTTTCATTAACCGTGGCGTATGCGGTAAATCAATTAACCATGGCGGTTTTTTTAAAAAAAAAAACCGGATTAAAAAACCGCCATGGTAAATGAAGCCCGAAAGACCCGATAAACCACGGCTAGAAAAGCCCACTCGGCTCAATATCATGGCTCCAAGTATATAATGAACCCTTAGGGTTTCCACCCCCATCCCACTCCCTCGCCAGCCAGCCTCCACCGAGCCCCTCCCTTCTCGTTCATTCCCCACCCGTCACCTCTCTCCCTCCCCTCCCATCGATCCCATCCCGGCCTTCGACCGCCCCTCCCCATCTCGGCGGCGCGATGGCCCCCCTTCGAGTGGCGGGCGGCGACCGGGTCCGTCCATGGCGGCGGGCAAGGGCGGGGCGGGAGGCGCCCCGCCCAGCGGCGAAACTCCGCGGGCGGGCGGCGCGACGGTACCAGCGGATCCCTCCTCTCCTGCCTCCCCCGACCCGGCGGATCAGCATCCAGCGGAAGATCCGGCGGCGGCGGGATCCGGCCGGGCGCGAGGATCCGGTGGCGGCGAGGTCCGGCCAGCCCCCGGACCTCCATGCGGTGGCGCGGCCCGGATCCAGGCGGAGGGCGGATCCCGGCCGGCAGGCTCCACTCCGCGGTGGCGGATCCCGGTGGACGGCGGCTCGCGGGACCTAAGGCTGGGAGCCCGTTATCTGGGCCCATTTGGGCTGGATGCGGGCTTTTCATTTTTATTATTATTAACCATGGCGGGCAGTTTGTCCGCCACGGAAAATCGGCCATTTTCCGTGACCCTTCGTCCGTGGCGGACAAAAAAAACGCCACGGAAAATGTTTTTTGTCCGCCACGGAAGTTCGTTTATGTAGTAGTGAAATCTGAACTAACAACATTAGAAAAACTCCCGCCATCAATAATCAATTTGCATACCTTGTCTTGAATTTTGCATATGGATTGAAATATATTGTACCGCTGCCCCTTCACCACAATAGCGAGTACCATCACTCTGTACACCTCGTGCCATCATAGATAGGCCATCTAATGCATCATTTGTATCATCAATGTTGATCTTAGACTGAGTTTCACAAGAAGAAACAGTACTATGCAGCCCTGATGTAGAAGAAATCTCAGCACACCCATGCATAATAGTAGGTTCAAACACTGCAGCCTTCGGCAACAACTGAGAATCTGATTTCTTCAATTGCTTGGAATGACCAACCGACTTTGTGGGCTGGAGATATTGAGCCACGAGCAGCAACTACCGTTTTCCTTGACACAAATGGAGGAACAAATCTGCGTTGTAGCACAACCTTCATATCATCCCATGTGCAATAATAAGAAAAACTTTTGTCGCAATGAGTCCACCAATGCATAACATCCTTATCAAAAGTTGATTACGCATATTCTATCTTCGTGGCTGTGAGTCCACCAAACGCACACCTGAAGAAAGACTCCATACCATCTTCCCAATAAAAATACTCCTGGGGAGTTGATGCTAGAGAAAGCTTTGGCAAATATTTAACTTGCATGAGAAATTTCAAATCAGCCATTGGAAAAGAAAAAATCCAAATGATGGCACACATACACGAGGGCATGCATGGGCCCCTATACTCGTGCATGTGTCGTACATCCAAATATACATACTATAAGCGGGATGTAGGTTTTACTCTCTCACGGCGGCGAACACAGGTAAATCGACTTGTGTTCATCTCTTTCGTCTTGCTTAACATCTTGTTAGTCGCCTCGCGCACCTCTATCGATCACAATCTACTAGCCTGGGTACACCCTCGCTAGGCTATCGACCATATCTCGTCGGCCGGGCGCGTCGGGTAGGGGTGTGCATGCCGACTCGGCGGCTACTAAATGGAATTTTCCAAGCTCCATGATCGTCGACCCGGCTAAACACTCGGTTCGGGGCGATATGCGTGGAACAATTGGCGTCAATCGCGGTGTCAACAACTCGAAGTCGGTGCGGATCAAATCTGCGTCGACCCACAAACAAATAGCGTGCTATATAGCGCCGCTATAAGCGTGCCAATTGAAACGCCGCGATGCTATTGTCAATTTCCACGCTATTGTCAATTTTCACGCTATTGGCGCTTATTAGCGCTATAGCGCGATATTTGCGCGCTAAAGCGCGCTATTTCCACGCTATTGGCGCTATAACGTGTTATTTCCACGCTATTGGGATATAGTGGCGGCCAGCGGTGGTGCTACTTACTTGCATAACTACGCTATTGCGCCGCTATAAGCGCCGTTATAGCGGCGAATAAGCGTCGAAGAAAAAGCCCGACACTATTTTTCATAGCCCGCGATCAAAAACATGGGCGTCGGCTGTTGGTATTTGTTAAGCCTACGAGAAATATTTATAATAATCCGCAAGCGAACGGATCTTGGTGAGCATTTCACCCGGAGAGGGTTTTAATATCGAATCCACATGGAGGATGGTGTGAGGATAACTAAGGCATATAACTAATCCCCGAGCAACAATCAAGGAACGGGAAAGGATAAAGAGGTAAGAAGATTCCTATGGTTGTCTAGTTCTTCTCCTTGTAAGTTATGTTGATATTGTCTTAAAGGGACATACTCAAAGGAAAGCAAGGTCAAAACTTACTATTCCTCCAAAGAAACATTGTCCTACTAGTCCTATCCAACGGAGGTGGAATACAAAGGAATGAATGGTACTGTCACTACCACGAACTACCACACTCCGGAAGGTAGGGTGCATTCACAAGCAACTTCGATCTAGGCACCACGCCTACACCTAAGCATACCCCTCTAATCTATAGATTCCCATAGATTAAAGTACTCAAAGAGTTATGAACAATAAGAACAATACTAACACTTAAGATAACACGATTACTTACTCAAACAAGAAGTTGATCCATCATAGAAGTCTCAGGATCAAGTGCCACAAGGCCTTTGATCCCGGAGGTACAAGCGTAGAGGAGTCACCGACATATCCGGTGCTTCCCCTTCTTCTCCTCCACTCACTCTTTAGCTCTCAAGACTAGATCTAGTCACTTTCATGAAGGACTTGGATCTAATCTATCAACTTGATATGCTTTTGCTCTCAAGTTAACTCACTCTAATCCTTCTAGTCCTACATGATCTTCTAATATAGATTAGAACTAGAGGGGAGAGGTTGTCCTCACATTGGGGCACCTCTGACCAAAAGGTCAAGAGATAATGAGATAGAATGAGTTAGGGTTTCACCCTGGGGTCATGGGGTCTTCTTATATAGGCCTTGGCGATGAATGATGACCATTGGATCAAACCGACCTTCAATAACGGTGTAGATACAACCTCAAAGTCGGTTACAAACCCACCTAGGAAGATGAGGCTGACAGGTGGGTCCCACCTGGCGGCCGACCAAAATGAGCCTTGCGGCCGCCAGGGGTTGATCTCCCCTCGGCCTCTGGTTCCTTCTGGTGTCTCCTGGTATCTTCTAGAGTGTTTTAGTCCACATTTTGGATCGAGTTACTTCACGATCAAGTCTTGTCATCATATGGGATGTATATTCCGGAACTTTCTCCATTCTTCTCTGCATTTATCTGTTAAGTCCCTAAAAATATATAAATCACCAAAGCTCGTGGAATTATGTTAGTAAAGCCCCTAGACTTATGTTGATATTCATTTTATGTCCTTATTTCATATCAGTTGACTAGTAATTTTATGCTATAACAGGTGTCAACAAGCTCCCCCAAGCTTACCCTTTGCTAGTCCCTAGCAAAGCCAAACTTAGCAATGGATCGGGGTTGCTACAACGCTTTTCTCGCCTCAACGGTATACATGCTTTCAAACAAAATTTCTCCTCCAGATAAGAATAAATTGTTCATTCTTCAACTTACCATATTACCTTCAACCATGGAGCTTATAGCCTTTTCTTGATCTTGGGCAATTGAAAGGTAGAACAATCAAGTCAAGCACCATATCTCAAACTCTTTGTTCAACTGTCCTTCTGGAGTTTTGCAAGTTTTCAAATAAAACTCAAGTTCCTAGTATGACTCTCTCAAGTCTCTCATTTGTGGTTTTTGTGGATCCTCACTAAGGCAATAAAGTTGTTTTGCCTTTCTCTCATAATATGTGGTATTTTTGGCTAAGGCAGTAGGACACTATGCCTTCTTCTCTCTCACCCTATATCTAAGGCTTATATCTGGAGCTCATAGGTGGGAAAAACTATATCTACTTACTAAGCATATATTGTAAGTTCAAGCAATGGATCCAAAGTTACAAGTCACACTGATCAAGTGGTGCATGTGTATGGTGGGAAGAATATGGTAGGGAATATAGTAAGTTGTATTGAATGAATGAGGGGAAATCATACTTGTGCTTCTTGAGGAATCATCTCTCTTTTGGAATTTGGAAACTCTGTAGAGAACCTCGGGTTGTATCTTTTTTTTCTTTTTATTTTTCTTTTATGGAGAGGCGAGCATCTAAGTACCCATTGTTTTTCAAATTTTAGACACTTGTCCATTTTTAACTCTCCTTTATTCTTTTCTTTTTCTTTTTAGGGAGGTAGGCTCTACTGCCTCGTAGGACACTTGTCCATTTTTCATCTCCCTTTTTTCTTTCTTTTTTTTTTTTTTAATCACGCAACCCAAATCTCTTTTACAATAACTTTTGAGAGATAAAACAAATGTATTGGAGCTTTTGTAAGATATTGGCTAGCAATGAATGAGCGGATGGGTATAGGGAATATTTTTGGTTGCTCTCTCGGGATAGGAGTAGGACATTTTTTAGTGGCTAGAGTAAAATGGATAATGATATATATATAAATGGGTGTATATGTGGTGGATGCGCACTTCGAGGTGGAAATAGCATATAAGTGAATGGAGTCAAGTGGAGTAGAATGTAGTGGAGTGGAATGGAATGAGGTGGAGTGAAGTGGTAGTGTACATCATCGGCATGACAAGTTTCTAAGGGTCGACAAAGATTGAACAAACTTAATGCAAAGCAAGCAGACCTATATATGTTAAAAAAGGTTTTCCTAATCTAGGGAACATGTATATATGGTCGTGGTAGGAGGTTCAACACTCTGTCACACAGGAACTTATCATGTGTACTTTTAAAATTTTCAAAATAAATCTCCAGAAATCTAGCATCACTAGGAGTAAGATCAACAGCAGCTCAGACTCTCGTATATCATATCCGTCAATTACCTAGACTTTAGAGCAAGCAATTTGCAACCCACGGGTTTCGATTTAAGGTAAATTTCAAGTCAAAGCGGTTTTGCATTTAAGGCTTAAGAGAAATTAAGCTTGAAAGCTAGGTATTGAAAAGGAATTACAATGAGCAACTATTCATCATCTCCATGCATGAGATTTAGCTTCGTAGATCATTTTATGTTGGTGGAAACAACTTCTTGTACACTCTCTAAACTTATTTATTTATTCTCACACTCTAAAGATCACACTCTACTAAAGACTCTTTAAATGACTAGACTCTATAAAACTAAAACTTCTTTAACGAACTCTAATAGCAAAACCAAATATTTAGCTAATAATATATATAGATAGTAGTAAAGATACTTATCGGGATAATCGGGGGTGCTCTCCCCAAAATTTGGATTGAAGTGTCGGGTTTATTATAGAAATTGAGGTAGATGGTGACGATGAAGTCGGCCTATCATGTTTCTCTCCCTTGAAATCCTATCGAACTCAAATAAACAACAAAGCTAGTGGAACTTGATTAAGCATTAGTAGTTTACCACATAGGCTTCATATGTCTAAAGATTTTCAAGATAGATCATGATTAGATAGAACTTCAGCAAGATTTCTTTTCTAAATATTTTTGGAGTTTTATATATTTATATGCATGCAAAGATCTATGATGCGAATGCAGCTACATGAATATAATTATTTTTATGCCACCACGGTGAATATCCTTATGGGTTGTTATACGCCACAAGATTTATTCACATGGGGCTTGAGAATTTTTCAATGCAATGCTAATGCAAGAAATTTAAATATGCTAAAGGAAAATGATCATGCAATGCAAGGAAATAAATATGCTAATGCAAGATAACTACCGATCTTATCTTTTGGCGAGGGTTCAATATTTTAAGTCCTTTGAACAAGACTTCTTACCTTACTCACTCCTCAAGTGTATCATCGATCCTCGGTGTCTACGTCTCGAGATAGTGATTTCTAAGGATGGCATCACCCATGTTGCTTGCTTGTCCCATGGTTTGAAGTGAAGCTTTGGCGATGGGAAGCGAGCAACATCTTGTTTATTGTGCGTGCTTTGTGGGTCGGGGACATTTCCTTGTAGAATTTTGGGAGAGTGAGATACTCCTCCACGTTGTGCTTTGAAGTATGTCCTGTTTATAAAGACAAAGTAGAGATCAAGTCTTGAGGGGGCTCTGTTGATGGGAAAACACCAACACAACCAAAACTCAACACCGAATGATTACAAGTGTTCCAAGCGCTAACACACTCCTTGACACTCCCACTACTTAACCCAGTAGATGGTTACAGCAAAGACCCACTAACACACTCACACACACACGATACAAGTTGCCAGAATACAACCGACAACACATGATCGTGGCCACCGTGCTCACCGCGGTAACTGACGTTCCCACCGTATGCCCAATTTGAACTCACCTATCTTCGCCTCCACCGAGACCTCCAAATAAGCAAGCGCTGCAATGTGTCCAAGTTGGCTTTGGGATTACACCATCAATCTCCCCCTAATCTCGAAGATGCCCGACACACCTAACACCCGATCAAGTGTCTCATGACAAACAAACTTCCCTATCGCCAATGGCTTGGTCGAACATCGCCTTTCTCGCTCTTCTATATTCACCCTCTTTCTTTGCAATCTCCCACGCTCCACACATTCTCTCGATGAAGTGGTATTTGATATCTATATGCTTAGTTCTTCCATGGAAAACTGGATTCTTCATCAATGCTATAGCGGTTGTTGTCCATGAACGATTGTCACAACCTTTGGCTCATTTGCGCAATCTCTCGCCATCAGGTTCCTCAACCACATGGCTTGTTTTGCTGCAAGTGTGGCTGCCATGAATTCTGCCTCACAAGATGACAGTGCTACTGTCTTTTCTTTCTATGAGCACCAAGTTGTCAAGCTTTCACCGAGGTAAAATGCCATCTTTGGCAATACTTCTCCTCCCAACCAGATCACCTCCAACGTCACTATCGGAGTACCCAACCAAAGACCTCTTACGATCCTCCTAGTGTGTACACTAAGCCATTGTCAAGTGTACCCTTCAGGATACCTCATGATTTGCTTACTACATTCAAGTGCATTCTTGTGGGTTTCTCCATGAACCTACTAGCTACTCCCCCCGAGTAGGCCAAGTCCGTCTTGTGTGAAGCAAATACCTTAGACATCCAATCACTTTTCTATATTCGTTGGCATCCACTCTTTCACCATTCTTGTCACTTTGTGCAACCTAGCACCAGGATCCATTGGGAATTTTGTTGCATTACACACCCCATGCCAAATTGATCTAGCACTTTCCTTGCATAGCCAGTTTGTTTCACAGCAGTGAAGTCATTGTGCTGTCCAACCTCAATACCTAAGTAGTATGACAACAACCCAAGGTCTGACATCTCAAACTCCTGTGTCATTTGCTTCTTGAAACCACTCACTACTGTTGGATCCTCACTAGTGACAATGAGGTCATCAACATATACTCCCAAGATGACAATGTGTCTCGCCCTCACCTCCGATATACCGCCTTGTTCACTTGCACACCTCCTGAATTTTAGCTTTTTCGGGCATCTATCTAGCTTGACATTCCAAGCCCGAGGGGCCTATCTCAACCCATAAAGAGCTTTCTACTGAGCTTCAAGACATGCTGCTCCTTGCCCTTCACTTCAAAGCCTTCAGTCGTGAGACATACACCTCTTCCTCCAATTCACCATGCAAGAAAGCTGATTTCACATCAAGGTGATGTACCTGCCACCCCCTGTTTGCTGCCAGTGCTAATATCAACCTCACTATATCAAGTCTGACAACAGGAGCAAAAACCTCATCAAAATCAATCCCCGTTTTCTGAACATATCCTTTGGCTACTAATCTAGCCTTGTGCTTCACTACCTCCCCATCCCGAGTTTCTTTTTGAGCTTAAACACCCATTTTAAACCAATTGGTTTATGCCCAACCGCAGCTTGCACAAATTCAGGTTTTGTTCTTTTCTATGGATTGAATCTCTATTCATTGCTTCATCCACTCTTCACAAATCATGACCTCTCAGAATCGGGTTGGTTCATCCATTTCCACCAACAAGAAAGCTTCACCATCGAGTCATACAAGAATCTCAACAACCGATGAGTTCTCGATAAATATCATCCAAGCTTCTGAATCTCTCCTCTTGTTCTTCAGAGCTCTCTCCAACTGAGTCACCATTTCCGGTTACTGGACTGTCACTACTAGACTGAACATTCTAATTTGGAGTTAATAGAGTTTCTGCATCTGAGCCTGTTGTCAAAAACTCAACAGTGAAGTCACCTGAGTCGAATCGACTCCCACCGCCTCCCGACCAGCATTTGGTGTCTATGGTGGTGAATTTTCTCAATCTCACCATCACCATCGCCTCCTGACTGATTCACATCATCTTGTACAAAAATCACCCTCCACTGCTTCTCCTCCTCCAACACTTCCACTCCCTGCCCAACTGTCATCCTCCACAACAAACTCACTGTTTGTTTCAGTTCCCACATCTTCAGTCCACTTCCACTTTCTGTTTTCCTTGAAAACCACATCTCTACTCACAACAATCTTGCTGTGAAGGGGACCATAGAGTCTATGGGCTTTACTTCCTTCCTCTACATCAAGATAGACCACCTGTTTGCTTCTATCATCCAGTTTCTTCAGGTGAGGCACTGACACCTTTGCATTTGCTGCACAGCCAAATATCTTTAAGTGCCTGTTGACACCTGTTATAGCATAATATTACTAGTCAACTAAACATGAATAAGGGCTCAAAATGAATATCAACATAAGTCTAGGGGCTTTACTAACATAATTCCACGAGCTTTGGGGATTTATATATTTTCGGGGACTTAATGGATAAATCACAAGAGAAGAATGGAGAAAGTTACGAATATACATCATACAATGACAAGACTTGGACCGAAGTAACTCAACCCAAAATGTGGACTAAAACACTCTAGAAGATACCAGAAGACACCAGAAGAGACGAGAGGCCGAGAGGAGACAATGACCTGGCGGCCGCCAGGCATTTTTGGCCAATCAGATTAGTCTTTTTATGTCGGTTGTAACCGACTTTGAGGTTGTATCTACACCGTTGCCAAGGTCGGTTTGATCCAAGGGCTATCGTTCATCGCCAAGGCCTATATAAGAAGACCCCCTGACCCGGGGCTAAACCTAATTCATTATCAATTCATTCTATCTCATTATCTCGGTTGTAGAGGGGTCCATGTAAGGATCATCTCTCTCTAGAGATTAGTGAAGTAGAATTAGAATGTAGTAGAACTAGATTAGATCTAATTAGATCTAATCAAAAGTTAACATTCAAGAAAGGATTAGAACTCATTAGTTCTAATCTTTAGAACAAGAGAGATAGAGAGAGGGAAGGAATCGGGGGAGGAAGTTGGCACTGCCTATGCTATCTCCCATACTTGTACCTCGGTGGAAGTTAATCTACACTTGGAATTACTCACGGTAATCTACTTCTTTTTTAGTAAGTAATATTGTTTATATTTATTCTTATTGGTCCTACGAGTCTCTTTTTTGAGTACTTTAATCGCGCCCTAGATTAGAGTAATATTTCTTGGTCTGGCGTGGTGTTTGGACTCGGGTATCTGGATTAGATACACCCTACTTTCGGTGTGATAGTTAGGTGGTGAGTGGCGGTACCATTGATTCCTTTGGATTCCACCTCTCATTGGATGGGGACTAAGTAGGAACCCGATTCTTTGGGGAATAGTAAGTTTTGGCCTTGCTTACTTTCCTTTTGAGTACATCCCCATAAGAATACTATCAACATCACTTACCAAATTAGGATTTAGCTATCTTAGTAATCCTCTCTATACCCTCAACCTTCTTAAGTCTTGTACTGCGCCGGGATAAGAATAGATCGTAGTCTCCCTCACGCGTTTTCACTACGTGGATTCGATATTTAAACCACTCTCGGGTGGTGAGTGCTCACGGTATCCGTCTAGACTAGCGGATTATACAAATTATAAATATTTTTGTGGGCTTAGCAAAATACCAACAAGCATTTGAGCGCCGTTGCCGTGGTGACTTGATTCTTTGGAGTGCGACTTTCAGTCTACCTTGTCCTTGCTATCACGCTCATTTTGTACGTTTGAACTATCTTTATCGTCATCGTATTCTGTTTCAACTTTCCTTACCCTGTTATGGATTCCACGCCTATCTATAAACATGCGTCTTATACCCACAAGCAAAGCTCTCTCCACGCAACGACGACAATCTTGAGCCACATCCTAGCAAAGTCCCACCATAAGCCTACGCTACGGGTCATGTATAGAATGGTTGAAACTAGCCTCTCGAGAGGAGAAGGCGAGGCTACTTCCACACTCACACCTACAAAAAGTTTGAGAGATCGTAAGGTTTGCCT